>JAPYZP010000524.1:0-23830 GCA_030522985.1 Torymus sinensis | reverse complement strand
TTAAATTAATAAAATGCGTTTAATGTTCAATATAATGTTCGTTGTACAATTTTACTCGACTAAACATCTAAGAGGTTATGTTAACCACACAGTAACTCCTACCACTACCCTAGTGGGACTATACTTATCAACGTGTTTCTGACTGTCCCACTACTGTGATATGGAAAACAAGGGATATCTAAAGTGTGACAAAGGTTTTGCTATACGCATTCTGAAAATTAGCCTAAAAAAATGTGTACCATGTTATGCACTAATTTAAGTAGTAAATCAACAAAATAACAATGCTAATAAATTAATGCCGTTATCGTCTTAATTCACTATTAATTGTTTATTGTAGATTTTTTACTGCTGCCTCACTACTGGTCCGAAAATTGGCTTTGTCCCAGTACTGCTATCTTTGCCTTATTTCTATTTGAGAATTTGCACATTTCGATCTTGCAGAAAAAAATTGTAGGGTATAAGTAGTCCAAACCGTTGGTCTCGAAGAGCACAAACAATGCTACATTATGATCCAGTGAGCTTACCTGAAAGTGAAACTCGACAATAATTTATTCTACTTCGTTGCCCCGTTCGAATAGATCAAGTACGTGGACACGCTTCTTACCATGCATTGCACCACCGGTTATTTTAAATAATAAAAGTTTGAAATTCGCTCGCCATTGTTTTAATATTGTCGATCCACCATTTTAAATCCAGTTTGATGTTTTCTAAAATTGAAGATAAATTTATTTTCCCCGTTTGATTATTCTCTTAGAAAATAAGAGGAAAGATATTAGTCTTTTCGAGGCTTGCATTGCGAACTAGTATGAGTAAATCCTCGATGGCTTTACTATAAGCCGCGTGTTTATTAGAGTTTAGGTTGAGTTTGGCAGGCATGGTTTTTTGTACGACTCCGACGATAAATGGTATCTTATTATAATACGTGACCCAACAGAGTATGGGAGGAGTGTTTGTCAACGTCCTTCTCCTCGACCTTACACTCCTGTCTAAAAAAGATTTAATTCTGCCCGTGAGTTTACTTATACCTCTAATAGTGTCTCCTGGTGTTTCGTTGTTGATATGGACCGCGACTCCCGGGTGATCCTCTCTCGCTTGGCCTCCTCCCGTGTCGAGAGCCGCAGTCAACCGCTCATGTGTCTGGAGAGTCCTTGTTAGTTTAAATCCGCCTTCGGTTTGGGGGGAGATCTGTACCATCTTGAATCCTCTTAGTGTACAAAGCATTGTGCCAAGCAGGGTTGCAGATTTTTCACTTCTTGCATCCTGAAGGCCGGAAGTGCAAAGTATCTTCGGACAAGTTCGGAAACACGTCGAGCTTTCGGACTTGATGGGGGTCAATTCCGATGTGTTTTCGGAATTGTCTCCCATCAAGTCCGTAAATCTGACGTGTTTCCGGACTTGAGCGCCGTCAAGTCCGAAATTTCAACATGTTTTCATAATTGACTCCCATTAAGTCCGAAAGTCCGACGTGTTTCCGGACTTGACCGCCCTCAAGTCCCGGAATCGCAACGTGTTTTTGGACTTGATTCAGATCAAGTCCGGATGTTCGAGGTGTTTCTGGATTTGTCGAGGAATTTAGTGCCTCACGGAATTAAGTACTCGCAACCCTGGTGCCCAGCTGGTTCTGTCTATCGGGCATGCGAGCGCCGCCTAGGGGAGAGCGACGAACTACAATACTGGCGAGCAAATTTTAAACTGTTATCAGTTATTAGTGTTATTGTTTAAAATAACCTGTGGTGCAACGCATTACAAGTATAGTTACTACGTACTTGATCCATTGAGTGAGGCAGCAAAGTACAATTTGAGACGTGGTGGACAAATTCTGACCATTTTTATCTCCCACCTCCTCAACCCGGGTGGAAGCTGACTTCATTATTTACCTTATAAATAGCTACTTTTAGTGGGGTATAGCAAAAAACTAGCAACTTTTCTTGGATATTTCTATCGATCGATGAAACGATTTTTCTGAAATTTCTGAATATAGTGTCACGGAGGATATCGTCGACGTTGGAAACAACGTGGAATATGAGGATTCGCTCGGTCAGCATAAACTTAATTAGCTCGCGATGTACTCAGCGTAGCATCGCGACGTTAGCTCAGTGGTAGAGCGCGGGATTAGAAACTTCGGGTCCGCGGGTTCGCGTCCTGCTCGTCGCTTATTTTTTCATTTCACTTTATTTATTTCTCTCATACCTAACAATAGTGTTTACGTGTACGGAGCGCTTGACGTTCATCTTTCTCCAAATAAACCTTTGAATGTTGATTTAAAAAATATTCAAATTAGGGTTTTACATCACCTTAATAGAATCTATGTCAGGCCAACTTTCGTATAAACTATTACGTATAGTTGGATTTCTAGTAGAACTTAAAGAAAACTCGACTTAAACCTAAAGTAGCAATCCACTAATTTGAGTTGAATCATAGCATTTTTTCATTACTGCAGGTACCTTAATTAAATAATATTTTTCTATTAGTTATATGCAACAGAATTGTTTAGAATCTTAGCAACATAAATAAAAATATCTATTGAAACTAATAACATTTTTCTATATTTTATGAAAAGTGTAATATATTTCTTTTAATATTCAATAAATGCTAGTGTTTCTAAGAGGTACCACTTTTCGTTAAGTGTTTCTAAGGGGTACTTTTACCTTATTTTCAAAGATTTACATAAGCATGTTCTTAACTATTTCAAAGGTATTAAAATTGTCTACAAAAAACTGTTGAAGAGTTTTTTTAGTTATGAAATGGCTAGTAGAAGGTATGTTCTTCTAACGATGAGTGAGAGGGACAGAATCTAAAAGAAAAATATAGGGAAAAGAGTGCTGCAAATGTTTTTTAGTTTGTGTTTATTGTTTACATTTTTGTAAGCTATCTATTACAACTGAATGCTCTTGAAGGTAACGTTATAAGTCTATGAGTAAATTTAAATTGAATATTTTGGGGTTGACATTCTATTTCCACTCTATTAAATGGGGGAATAATAGGGAAAAAAGCTTTCCAGCATGACCTATTTATTCTAGCTATTTACTGACTTTCTGTCCATTTGGTAATGGACAAATTTCTACCAGGGAACAATCTCAGCAGTTGATCTATGGCCAAACTCGTTGTCCACAGGAATAAAGTGAACTGTCGGATAAAATCAAAGTCAATTTTTAGGACATATTTGTGAGTATAGCTATTATCATACGAATATATCTGAGCTTCCAACTTTCATTCCTTGCTAAATTCGTTGTAGAATGACATAAAAATCACGAAGATCTTAGCAGAGTAAACGACCATTACCCTTTACCATTAACGCAAATAGGCAACTGTACAGCCTCTAAAATTTCCGCAAAGCCGAGAGATTACAGATGCACGGAGCAACTGAGTAAACTCCAAATCAATCAATCCAGCGATTAAACTTGGCAGTGACACTACCGTTCGACCGATAGAAATAATATTTATTCAAGCGCGAGTACGCAGCCCGCGGCAAGTAGACATATTCTCCCCCTTCCCCTTTAGCGAATATATCGCGTATCGTCATCGTCGCGGCAATTATCGCGCATCTATAAAGCGCCATTTGCATAAACACAAATCCCGCGCGCATGCGCCTATGGGCTCGCTCGCCAGCGTCGACAATGTCGCTTATCACGCGCGCATCTTCCCCGAGTCCCCGGAAAGTCCTCGCGCGCATAAATATACCTGCGCGCACACGGGCATACGGAGAGAGCAACTTAATACTCGCGCACGCATTATGCACGTACGCCGCGCGGCGCGTATATACGCGAGCGGGGTATATCTACACGGACGCGCGGAGGAGAGATATAGAGAAAGAAAGAGACTCCCCGCGCAGTAAATCCGGTGCGCAAGCGCGCTTTCGTAATTTATGGAAGTCCGCCAATGAAATTTCCAATGTTTAAGTTAAATCTAATTTACGGTCTTAACAGCGCGCCGCGTAATGCAGCCTAGCTATGCGCTTGCGCTTCTCTCTCTCTCTCTCTGTACCCTTTTCTTGCCTTCGTTAAAACTTCCATCCACTATATACCGCGCGCGAATCATAAATCATAATCGCCGCCGTGCGTGTACACATGTTGCGCGGAGATAATGGTTTGCGCGCGCGGGGTTAAGCGCGCGAGCTCATAGCCCGCACGTCCGAGGTCAGCGGACGACCCCTCGCCCGTAATCTCTTCTCTCTCTCTCTCTCCCTCTCTGTCTATCCCCCTCTCTCTCGCTAACCCTTTCTTTCCGCTTCTGTGGCTCTCCATCTCTTCGTTTTTCCGCGCGCAGCTGCTGCGCGCAGGAACGCAGAGGAAATTTCTTAATATAAGGCGTGTGCATTAAGTATGTATTATAGTCGGAGCTTGTGCTCATGCGCGCTTCGGCTTTTTTATTACGAGCTTTTACTTCATTAGAGCCTACCGCGCGCGTGCGCGTGTGTGGAGGTAATCGCGCGTGCAACGCTCTCTCTCTCTCTCTCGCTTACTCTCGGGCCCGAATGTATTTAGCGGCCGAGAGAGCGAGAGAGTATCAGGTGTACAATGCGCGCACGGCGCTGCTTGTTTTTCGTTTTCAGCTGCGCGCCGCTTGGTTTATGGTTTGGGAGGCGCGTATATGTGCAGCGTGGAAGTGCCTTAAGTAGTAATGTCACGGATGCTGATGTTTTATGAAAATGATAGTTTTCGGGTTTATTGCACACTGCTGCCAGCGCGATAAACGTTACATTGTAATTCTAACGTTATTTATCGGCTAATTGCAGTTTATAAGATGGAATAAACTTACGGATTTTTTCTCTCGGTGGCAGCATTATGCTTTCAGTTGAATGGAAACAAAGAATTAAGAGATGTAAAATGGTTACTTTAACAAGTATACAAGCAGCTTGTAAAAGGCCCTTTTTTGTTCTTCGTGTTTATAAAAATGATCTTAAATATATGACACCCTTGCTAATTTATTATAGTTGTCTTCATGAAGTTCCGTAGAAGTTGAAATCTGGTGTTTGGTTACTGCATTAAATTAATATTACTGCATTACTTTTTCTCCATTTGTCAGATTAATATAAGTTCAGAAACGGGTCTACTGTAGAGATATATCTCTATATATAGTGAATTACATCCTCTTCTATGAATTTCTGTTTACATTAATCTAATAATATCAAATCTTGGACATATTATCTTCGCGCCTCGCTCTTTGTAAGACGTCTCCGTCGTCTTTCTCCCTCTCTTCACACCTATAGAAACAACAAATCTGCGCTTTAATTACAAAACGACGCGCGACGAAAACGCCGACAATGCCACGTGCTCATATACACACAGAAGAAGCGCCGAGCCATAAAGCACGGATAAATTAGCCGCTTTCGCGCACACTTGATCCTCGCGCAACGTGCATGTGAAAGAGCAGGCGAGAGAGAGAGAGAGAGAGAGAGAGAGAGAGAGAGAGAGAGAAAGGGTAAAAAAGGAGGTGGGTATCGCGAGAGCGCGTGCGCGGAGAATGCGGAACAATTAAAATTAATGCGCGACGCGCGCGGGCTTCAAAATAAATACGGTTGTCATATGGCGATTAGTCGGGTAGTCCGAAATGCTCGGCGTATACGCGGCCGCCGGACGATGATCGATGGCGTCCATAAATAATGCAGCGGCCGCGCACGAGGGGCGCGAGAGCACACGAGGAGAGAGATGAGAGACACGGAGGAACGAGCGAGTGTAGGAGATCGAGCCACCCCTCATGCGTGCATTTTCTGTGTAGTGAAAACAAGAGAGCGCCCCAGCTCGGCCTCTCTCTTTTTATCCGCGAACTCTGACTCCGTTTTCTCTCTGCCGCTCGTGTGATGGCCTCGCTCCCTCGTGTTTTCGAGGGGATGCGATTGAATTAAACTACCTTAACGTATTTATGTTGACTGGTATTTTTTTCAAATTTATTTCTTGGACTTATCGGGATATACAATGACACCTTATAAAATAATTGGGAATGCAACCAAATGTTTGAATCAAACACAAAACCAATATATTTCGTATAGCGCACTGGTTGAGAATAATGAATGAAATTACTGTTTACTTTTCTTTCTAATTGCTCACGTACATAAAAAGAAGAAAATCATAGCATTGTATACTTATTTTAAGTTACTGTTTGTAATATCATGTATCCAACGAGTATATAAGAAAAATATATTGTATATATAACTTATAGTTGAAAAAAAATATTTAAATATTTGTCGAATATTAAGTAAATAATCATGTTATGGAACCCGATCAATATAAGTTTAAATCTCGGCTAATTTCCGTTTTGACAATCCGCCTTATCCGTATAGTGCAATACGGGGAACAGGCAGGTCGTTCCGCGGGTGCACACAGTGCGCACCGTCCATGTCGGCGTCGGTGACGGCGCCCTCGACCCTTCATAGATCCATTTAATTTCGATCCAGGTTATTAATTATTAATTAGCGTCAGGCCCATTATAGCTCTATCGCGCACCCCTCGGCAGCGCCGCGTCCGGGCGCGCGGGCGAAACGACGTTATGCCATTAACTTGTCGTCTTTCATTATGCTGCTCCCGGGAACCGAAGTAGCACGCGCCCTCTCATTTTTTAAGTGTCTACGCAATTGTGAAGCTTGCTTTTCTTACAATTAACTTACTTCTACAGCATATTTTTATGATCAGAGAAATGTTAATTTAGCATTTGTAATTTAAGTTTTAGTTTACAATTGATTTAAATAGCTTAATGAAATTATGTTCGTTTGTCAAGATAAAAAACTTATTGTATTTGAGCTTTATACACTTAATGAAGTATTTTAAAAGTTCTTAGTAAGTTTATACCATACTATAAAAACTTGAGATCGATTTATACTTTTAAAATATAATATTAATGACTTGGAAAAAGCCGAGCCTATTTACTGTCACAGGAAATTATAACAGATGGCTTTTAGTATTAGAAAAAAGAAAATCGATTACCCTAGAAACTATTTCAGTACTTGCCAGCCCCACCTCTCCTCACCCAATACAATAGCCATACCTTCCCATGACAACAATTCATTTACAATAGAATTCAAAAGAATCGCCGTCGTCTCGACACGCACGGGCACAATCGCATTTCAGCGCACTCTCACACTGACACACTTGGACGGGAAATTCGTTCCCCTTCAAAGTTTCTTCCGGCGCACTATTTATCCCGATCACTCGGGCGACGTGAAAAACGCGAATCGCGCGCCGCAGTCCTTTTCAGGACTCCTTTCTCTCTCTCTCTCTTCTCCGCCACATCTTTTCTTCCTCCTCTATATACTGTGTAGCACGCGAGAGTCTCGCGGACTCGCGACTATCTATAAATCAATATCTCTTTATTAGCCGTCGATGTTTATTTTTGCCGCGACGACGATGTCGCACGCTCTCCCCCTCTCCCTCTCCTTCTCACCCAACAAACGAGCCGGGCATTTGTCAAACGTTCCGCGATAGCACATCGGCATTTACGCTGTATTAATTGCACGTCAAATTATCACGCCGCTATCTAACGGAGATCTCGCGCGAGCTAGTCTACACGAGCGAGCCGCGCTATAAGCCGAGGAGAGATGTGTGTTACTGCGGCGCGCCACCGCGGCTGCGTAAAAAAGCCAACACACACACACACACACACACACACAACACACCACGCGAGGGGAGAAAGAGAGTCATTAGGTTGTATTGTTCCCAGAAAGTCGTTAGCGGTACTTTCTCCATTGCGAGAGAGAGAGAGAGAGAGAGAGAGAGAGAGAAAGAGAGTGAGAGAGCCCATGTGCGCCGCAAATATACGCGCGCCATAGTCGTATGCATGTGTGCGAGTACAAGCGCGAATTTCGATTTATTGAGACGTCAATCCGATCCGCGCCGTGTCGAACGCTCGCGCGCGCAGTTTAACGAGTGAGAAGGTCGACCTTATCGTCGAGATCGCGCGTGCTCGGCAAGTAAGAGAGAGAGAGCGAGAGCGAGAAAGAGAGAGCGAGAGAGAGAGAGAAAAGTGTTGTACACCGTCGGTGGGGGAGAGGGAGAGAGATTAGTATCTGGCGCCAAGGAAGAGTGTCGAGAGTGCGATGTGCGTATAGGTATGTGAACGCAAGAGGTGTTTGAGTAGGTCCGTAACGTATATCGGCGCATTTGATTTCCGCAGACGAGCTTGACTGCTGATGCAAGACTGCGTACGAGGTCACCCGTATCAAAGGGCGCGGTAGCGCTCTGAAGACAAGTATGAGTTATAAATGTCATGCTAAGTACAGTAAGGAGCAGGCTTGCTCCCTTGTATATACTCTATATCTCATTGCGCAGGCTATATATTAACTTATGGACTGTAGTTGGTGTTCGTATATATGAAGAGTATTTTCATAATATAATATCGAGATTTTTAGCTGGAGATGAAAGTCTGACTGAAATTTTTACAGTCAATCGTAATTATACGTTTGTACTTGTTGCATGCAGAGAATGGTTCGTAAGTACTCCATCAGTTTGAAATGGCATGAATTTTTAAAAAACGGCAGAGGTCATTTGCTAAATGGGTATATTCGCGGATAAACGGATTTTAATGTTGAGGAATCTTTCAACCAGATTAAATTTCAATTACAATCTTATCTATAATAATTGACCGTCATTAATAAAAATGTTTTCATTTAACCTTGTAATGATTGATGAATCACGTGCAGGAAAAAGCAGGAAGAATGAAGCTGATCGTAATCTCAGGAGATGAGCCCTAAACGGTTACTAACTGAAAAATGATGAATCGATAAAGGTTGGTAAAATAAAGGCGCGATGAAGTTTCTTTTTTTTTTAAATACCTTTATATGGGTAATCAAGTTTTAACAGATTTCATTAAAATTTATAAAATATTGCTTAATCCTTATCATGTTTAAAGAAAATGATGGCTCGAGATAAGATACTTCTTTATGGGCATTTATAATTTTGAAAATTAAAATTATAGAAGGTATATTATTTATAATTATTAATAAAAGTAGTTAATTAAAGTGATTACATATCAGTTGGAATGATAAAGATTAAAATATGCCAATGAGTTTATTGATTATTGATTTGACAAGAGAGCGGACTTTGCACGTTAGAGCGATCTGAAATTCCACGTCTCCCTTTACGGAATCACTTAGCCCGCACAAAGGAGGAGAATAGGCCCTGGCGATATCGACGAGCAAGGGGTGGTCGATTGTCGGCGAGCCCGGGGGCGAGCGAAATCGGGGCGCCGAAGCGTAATGCAGTTATCCGGACACCTTAGAAGGTCCGCTCGTCCACTTTTCTATAAAACGCTGCTTCGGGGGTTAAGTAAATTTTGCAGGCTTCCCCGCGCGGCCCGGCTCAATAGAAAAGAGAGGCATTGAGGGCCGCATTGTGAAGAGAGAGAGAGAGGGAGAGAGCGAGCTTTCTGCCTGTTGCCATTGAGAGACGACGGCATTTTTCTGCGAAGCCCTTCTTGACAAATCGACGCTTGTCGCGCGGGAAACTCCATTCTTCGGGAAAGGGGGTGTCGGTGTATAGCGAGTGTGTGCACAGTGGCCCGTGTGTAAACTGCCGACCGCCCAGATTTATCACATGCCATTTTCCTCTCGAGCGTGTTCCGGGCATAAATAACCCCCTGGTAATCGGAATCTATAAGCTCCCATAACAGACTTCCCTCCTCGCTCACATGTGCGCGAGTTATAAGGCTCTTCGCGTTATGGGGTGGTGCATATATGCCTCGCCGGAATTTTTAGGCGGATTTCCGCGCGTCTTTTATCTATTCATATCGAGTATTGTGGCTTGAATCCTTGAGACAATTGTAAATTATGCATCCTGTAGAAACTTTTCTTCTCTTATATATTATATCTTCGTTGCTGAATATTTCAAAGTAGTCGACAGAGTTTAAATTTAAAAAACATTTAAAAAGTATCTCGCCAACTATTGACAGACAGGGATGAGTGAGGATCAATTATTCCCTCTCGCTCAAATCCAATGCATTATGTAATTTTCAATTAACATCAGTAGCTGAGCAATAAATCGTCGAAAATCGTTTGAGCATCCTCAAGCTACACCTAAAAACACTTAAAAACCATTAAAATTCAGTAGTTTCGCATTTCACGCAATAAATCACGTCGCGCGAGGTACGGGCCCGCAGTCATACGCTTGCATACAAGCATCTCACGCGCGCATAATACCTATACGTATATTCCCGCGAGCGAGCGAGAGAAAGAGCCAAAGAGAAAGAGAGAGCGTAAGTTTTTTACGCGAGCGATTAAATAATAATACGCAAATCGCGCGTGAGGAGAGAGAAATACGCGCTAGCGCAGCATAGTATAGCAAAGGCCCTTACCACACAATCCAGTAGCACTGTCATTTTCGTATATGCACGCATGGTTTATGTACTGTGCATTCAAGATCGTGCTTGTCTGAATGGGAGAGCGAGAGAGATGCACGCAGGAAGGTCTCTCATGCGCGAGACTACTAGAGAGAAAGAGAGAGAGAGAGAGACTCTCGATAATACGGAGCGCGTTCGCGCGCGGCTGCGTACAAAGTGGACGAGACTGCTCTCTCAAAGGCGAGCAAGAGACCGCGTATATATACGCGCTCTCACTCCTTTATCGTTGTTCGCCTTTGCGAGTCCTTTGACTCGCGCGCGCGACTCGCTACTGCGTGGCCGCGCTTCTTCTCTCTAGCTCTTCCGTGCGCGCTCTCTCTCTCTCCCCGGGGTACATATATTTTCTCCTGATCTGGAAAACAATACGCTAAGCGTGGATTTATATGCACCGCCGGCCGAAGCAATAATTTACCGCGCGGCTACCGGCGGCGGCGGCTCCTTCTTTCTCTCTCTCTCTCTCTCGCTCTTTCTTATATACACACGCAGTCCGAAGGGGAGAGAAAGAGAGCGAGAGAAATAGTGAGAGAGAGAGAAAGCGATAAGAGTCTCTCTTCTATTCCCCCGACGTCCTTCTCTAAATAAGGATGCGACGGAAATGGCGTCCCATTTCTTCTTTCCGCGTCGGAGCGCTCGCACGCGCAAGCGCAAAAACCGATAATAGTTTGGTTCTCTTTTCCCTCTCCGCCGCGCGAACTTTTTTCACCCTGATTTTCTGCGAAAAGCTCGTCTTGAATTGAATTGCTCTCTGTTGCTCCTGCTGGCTCTGCTGCTGCTGCTGCTGCTGCTGCTGCTGATGCAACGCGAGCGAATTGCTCGAGTTTTTCCGAGATGCGTCTGTTCGCAAGAGAGATTGAGAGAGAGAGAGAGAAAGAGAGCTTGATGACATTCGAGGGATAACTTTGGAGGACGTCGGTTAAAGAATCGAAGTGCTTTTGAAGGGCCTTTGGAGAATTGCGCTTTATTTGCCGAAAAAGTTGAACGATGTTGTGAGCCTTATTAAGTGATACCATTTTGGGATTGCTTGATGACTTATAGGCTGTTTCTACATTTCTTCGTTATTATTTTCTTATTGAATAAGCTTCCAACCTTGTTTAGTAAAGTTTGCAGTCGATTTCTGAGATATATTAAATAAAAGAAGTATTGAAATTTATTTATTTATCTTCCAATAATTACTTGAGAAAATTAAATGTACAATAATTTTTTATTCCGTTTAATTATTGGATGGAGATTGAAATAATATACTTTTCCCACGAAAATAAAGTTGTTTATTTTCCGACGCCCTTAATTCAAAAGCCAAAAAAGGCAGACCATTAAATTTCGAAACAGCAATCGCCAATCCATCAACGTCCGATTAACATAAACGAAAACGCGTGCACGGTACACATCGCGTGCCGCTTCCCCGTTTTTTTCTCTCTCTCTCTCTCTTTCTCTCTCTTTCTCTCTCTCTCACACTCTCTCGCTCCATGTCTCTTCTTCCTTTATACAAGATCGCAGGCTCGCGAAGGCCAATAGCTTCATTTCATCGAAAAGTTCGAGAGAGGGACGCGCTCGCGTTAATTGCCCATACGAGGCTGTGGCGCGCGAGTGTCGCGATCGCGCGTGATTTACCGGGCGAGCACGTAGCGTCGTTTCGCGTATCTACACGTCTATATATGCGGCGCACAAAGAAGGCGAGGGGATAAAAAATCGGAGCCGCTCAAAGAGAGCGAGAGGAGGGCATTTTAATGGAGACGTCGTCGCCGGACAGGCGACATTGTGAAATTTCACGCGAGCGCTCTCGATTTATGGCATTATTATACGCGAGCGAGGGTCGAGAGAGTAATCTGCGCCTACTCCCGATGCGGACGCAAGTCGATATATATACGCGAGCGAGAAGCCGAGAAACAGACCTTTCCGAGCTTTATTCTCTGGTTATGTTATATGTCTGCCTGTGTGTGTATACACTGCGGGCGAGGACTCCGTAAATACCAGTCGTGCGGAAATTTTCCCCATTTCATTTTTATTGTGCCGTCGGATACGATTTATTTTATTTTTTGCTCTTTGGATTGATCGTGCTGATATGACTTTTATATATACGGCGTAGTTCGATTGTTCGAAGCTTTTCTTGTCTCGTCGTGCGGTGGATCGCAGAAAATTAACGATACACGTTATTTTTCTCGAAAATCTATATGAAAAATGTCATGAGTATATTTACTAAATAGAAATTTATGAGTGTAGTATTTGAATAAAATTATAAGTAAAATAATATTAAAGTATGAAAGAAATACTGCTTTTGACTGTAATTATTATTCTTCCAATAATGTATTATAACGTATTTATGACGTGGCAGTGTGTTGCTTTTTCAAAAATATGTCTAATAAATTATACTTTGGAATGCAAGTATTATTGATTATTTAATGATTATTTTTTCTTTTAAACTTTATACAAGCTAAATCCGCAAAAGATTTTAATCAGTTTGACAAAAATTGATTAATAAGGTGGTTCTATGGCCTAAAATAGACCATTTTTTAAATGAATATTTTGTATATTGCATGGTAGGAAACAATATAGTATAATAGACTCATATTTCAAGTAACTGAAGAAAATTCTTTAAACAGAATTTCAGTAAATATAAAGTAGATATAAACAATAGAAAAAATTACTTTTATTTTTGCTCCAATTTTAATTTGGAAAGGCTCATTTTAATCTCTGTGAAATTTCATTAGGAGATATCATGGGATGAATTCAACTCAATTTTTAAATTCTGGAAAGTTACAGGCAATTAAAATGAGCCTTTCCAAATCAAAATCGGAGCTAAAATAAAGAAGATTAAAGTGATTTGTTGAATAATTTTTTCAATTGGTTATATCTACTATATTAGTATTGAAATTCTGTTTAAAAAATTTTGTTCAGTTACTTGAAATATTAGTCTATTATACTATATTGTTTCCCACCATGCAATATAGAAACAATTCATTAAAAAATGATATGTTTTAGGCCATTGAATCCTCTTAAAAACACAAGCTATTATGAGAAGCTATGATAGTTCAACCGTCTAAAGGGATGGACTTGGATATCGAATCGATATGTCTATTTACGCAAACAAAGCCGTGGTTGAATCGCGGCCTCGACGATAGACTAGCACCTTTAGAGTTTTTTGAGATTTGGAATTTTTATTTATTTATCTGACTGTAGCTCTGGTGGTTCGGAACCCATATCTAAAACTGTAGATTCCAGTTCCTGCGCAAGCTACGAAGGGTGGCTCCATTGCATTCAAAGTGTTCATTAGACCAATATTGCAGAGCTATATAAGACTTATAGATATAAGGGAACTTTAAGATACCTATAAGAAAATGTTTCAAAAGTCATTCAGACAATGTTCCTACTTTTAAAAGGTTCCGAAGAAAAAATTTAAGTGTTACTTCTTTCAAATTGTCTGACTCATCTCAGAAAAAATTGAAAAAACGTTCAGTCAATTGTCACAATTGTAACGTCGCCTAATCGCGTTAAATTGACAGGACTTAATGGCTTCCTCATGGTAAAACGACAAGCCGCAAGAATACGAATTTCAGCACGTCCCTAATTTAAGTCTTTCTTGTCAGGCAAATTGAAATTTTGCGAAAATTGATTAATTCATGATTAATCGCATTCGACGGTTCACCGATACAGCTCTTTAATTAAAATTCATCGCTATACATATATACCCTCCCTGTCTCACTCTCGCGTGCGTGCGTACAAGAAAAAGTCAGAAAAAGGCCAATTTAGGCGGCATCGAGGGGCGCTGGTCCTGCATGCCGCTCTCCCGGCACCTTTATATTAAAAAGAGCGCGACAATACACCTGTGTGCGCGCGAGCGCGCGCGAAACACCTGGCTTGCTCGGCATTAAGCGAATTGGGAGGACGCGCGCGAAGCATGAGGGCGGAGGCAGGTGATTGGTTGACACGCGATCGAGTCCCCGGATCTCTTTTAGATGGTGCGCGTTATACGCGTGTAATTTCGGTTACGCGATAAGGCCAGGCGCGCGCTCGTGTGTCTTTTTTTTTGCGCGCGACAGGCAGTTTTTGACTTTAATGTGGAAGGGGATTTTGTTGCTTTATTAAAAAGGAACTTTAGGTATACGGATCAAGGGAGAACTCGCTATAGCGTGAAATTCATCAAGAGATCGTTGGAGATAAGTTGTTATCTATAAATGTGTCATAATTGTCGGGCACGACACTTATAATGCAAATGGGAAAATAAGCTAATGGAAATATTTGATAAACGCTATTTTTATGGGATAAAAGAATTATATTAAAATGGATTAAGAGGCGTAGTTATAATTTGACAGCAGTTTCAGCTGATAGAAGACTAAATGATGATTATTACTTAGCAACGAAATAGTCTTTCTGCAACTCAATAATCTCAAGAGAAGGAAGTGAAATAAAGTATTCGAATAAAAGGAACTTTCCTATATGGAGTCGCGCATTTTCCATGCTCAAAACTATCCTTTTTGATAACAACCGCAATGATTTTTGTTCTTTGGGTAAACGGGAGGAGCTCGCAAGTGCCATGCAAATGAACCAATTACCCCGGGCTTTCTTATCGATAATGCGTGAAAGATCCAATGGTAATTGAAACGATAAAGCTTTAATTGATCATTCAATCTCTTAAGTGGCCCTTAAGAGCCCAAGAGAATATTGTTTTTCTCTTTACATACAGCGAGCGCACGTAGTAGCGAAATATCTAAAATAAAACTCTTGGTAACAAAAGCGCAACGTGAACTGTAGCTCACTTTGCTTACTGTCCTCGATTCTAAGAAATGTATCTCTCTGCGGCTATATTATAATGATTATTCTCGTCATTGTGATTATTATCGAGCTCGCGTGCCCATCTGTAATTTATAATGCCACGGGACGCGTAAAAGGGCGCGCGAGTACGGCGGTGGCAGGTGGCAGTCAATCAAGAGATTTATTTGCCGGCCAAGCATTTATACTCGCAGGTCCGAGGAGGCGCGCGCCTTCTCTCTCATGGTTGTACAGCGTCCGTCGCGCGCACGCATGGTATTAATTTGGCCTCGACTTGATGCGCTCGTGCTGCACTTTTTGATTACAATGTGTGTATAAATTTCAGATTGGAGATTGCTCGTCTCGGTCTGATGATTTTACCGGCGTGCAGTGTGATGCCAATGTACCGAGAATTTTAGTGGTATTTTAATTGAGAGTATAGTGCTTTAAAAATCCTCCTCGCAACTTGAGTGTTGTATGATAAATGTGAGAGCATATTTTAATTGACTTTTAAATGTTTGAAATTCGGAGTAGAGTAAACAAGTATTGGAGACATTTGAATATTGTATACAAAGTCGATATATTTTATGACATTATTGCTTCTTCTTATCAAATCAATTAATATTTTTAAATGAAAATGAACAAATGAGGTGAATGGCCAATAAAAGTCACGACGTAAGTGCACCTCATATTTCATTACCATCTCTATCTACTAGTAATAATAATATTACGTTATTTTAATGCAAAATATTTTTATCTAATATAATTTTTAGAAATAATTCAACCAAATGAAAGTATAAAAAAAAACACTAACGAAGGCGCATATCGAATCAGTCATTTATGCTCCAATAAATCTGATAAAGCAATGTTAATTCGCTTAATTTTCTCTTATTGAAATAGCTGAGCCTCGGAGCAGCATCTAGCTCGATATCGTTATTGCGGAATACAGTTAAGAAAGCCGTGTAAAACTCGCTTAAAATTATTGTCGCTACCTGCACATCCGCGCGACTCGTAATATCCGCCTGTCGAGTCGCACGCGCTGCCGAGGTCTCAGCGAGTTGTTTGGCAGGACGACTCCGGTTTTCACGTGGGATGTTCACTGATATGGTTAGTCACTCCTCTTAGCGCGCGTATACATATATAATACACTCGCGCTCAAAGACGCGCGCAGTGCCTACAGGGAATTCGCTGCCATTCAGGACGTGACTTCATGCAATATTATTATAGTTTCATCGGGAATTGCACTTTACACATTCTTGGAGGAAGAAGTTATACTTGAAAAATTATTTTAAATGAATCTCTATTCCTATTGATCCACTGTCGTCGTATTGTTACACAACATATATAATTTTGAAAAAAAAACAATGAAATGAGGCAGACTCATTTAAAGTCTTAGGCATGAGAGTATTTTTAAACTTGGATTAAGTGTCGCAAGATAAAGTTCTTATGCAAATAACGATCTTATTGGATCGAAACTTATAATTATTTTTGACAGCTCGGTTCTTGCGTAAACGTGCGCACGTGTCTCGGGCACGCAGTAAACCGGCATTTTTAACTGACTCCATCGAGCGCCTCAGTATTTTACAAAAAACAAACATACCATGCGTATATACTCAGAATCCGCTTATAAGCGCATTTCACGCGGTAACATATAGGAAACTTCAGGCGTATACTCGTAGAAAAAGAGCCGCGTCGCGCGCAAGTGTCTCGTGTCATATACCAACAAACTGCGTAACGTCGACGCACTATTCCTCTTTCCATCTTTTACGCGCGCGCGCGCATGAGAGGCGTGATTGAGTTGCCTGCAAGAATGCGCACGCTGCCTGCCTTAATGCCAGATAAACTTGGAAAATAACAGGTCGCTGATTATATCGCCTCTTAAAAGTGGCGACTCGCGCGCTTATCGCTCGAGTTACTTTGCGCAAGTAGAATAAAGAGGGGAGAGAAGGCACGTAAGGGCACATGCCCGCGCGGTGCGGATATGAAGCTCGCGTGAGACGCGTGACGCGGATGTAGGCGGCAGTTTTCAGGAGGCGATAATAACGATGAGTTGGTAAGAAATTTCATTTCAGCTAATCTGTGGGCGTTGTTGAAGTTAACGATAATAGAATCGTGTACTGTCGTTTATGTAGGATGTAATTGGTGAAATGCAATAGAGGTGTATTACTTCTTCTATCTATTATAGTATGGACAATTATAGTAGCTTTTAGCATGAAAATTTATATACTCGATCGTAAAATGGAGTCCTATGCCCGCCGAAAGATAAGTGTATATTTCACAAAAGTGGTTATACTAAAATAGAATCTGAACATGCGCATGTGTGCAGGGCAAGCTTTTCTATATTCTGTCTTGAGTTTCACTGTGGATTTTGAAAAATATTAATTATTTCATTAAGTTGCTATAATAAAAATAAGGTATTAGAGATTTGAAGTTTATTAATGTATCTCATTAAGGTTCGGAAAAATGAAAGTCAATAAAAATTCTTTCACGATTTTAGTATATTAAGCGGTTTATTACGGTTTAGTCGAGACAGTCGTAAATTTATTCAAATATTACGGCACTAATGGTACACTCGGTCTCTTCAATTATACGCCATTTTTAATATATAACTTTATATGAAAAGCGTGATGCCGCCCTATAAAGTGCTCTCTGCCTCTTATATGATCCTCCGCGTACGAGCAGTCTAATTCTCTGGCAAAGCTCTCATTTACAATCGCACATGTAAATTCCTGAGAAACGCACTTGCCCGCAAAGAAATCCTGTGGTTTATGGCGCATTAGTCATTTCAAAATTACGGCTTTCGCCGGTTTTCATACGTGTAAGCGACGATGGCACTTTGGGTTAATGGTGTTTGGATATTATTCACAATTTTATTTTCATTACATCTTTATGACATTTCGGGCTATGGGCTTTTCGAAAATTTTCGTTAGATTATTTTGAGTTTATTTATATTTAGAATATAAATTAAAGGATTAGATGCATATAATCTTTGAAATTTTAAGGGTTTGATCTGCATTTATGGGTGTTACAGGCTCAATGTTACATTATTTCTTAGATAAAATATGTCCAATGAATGGGTGTTATTTCTATGATATAAACTTCTAGTAGGGGATAATTTTAAGGTAAACAAAAAAGTAGGATTCATACCGCGCGCGTGCCTCATTCCTGCACTTACTCGAGCCCATCATAGCTTCATTGCCTCTGGAAGAATCTCCTGGAGTCATATTAGTTGATACTTCTGAAAGCTCGCAGCTCAGCTTCCGCGATTAGAGAGGCAAGTTTATACCCGCGCGCATGCACTCAGCTACAACACCCCATACTCATTCGGCCTTAGAGCTCGCGCCTATATATAGGTGCACGCATATACATCCCCATAAAAGCTAATTTCACTCGTACGACTCTCTTTGTCTTGTCGTCGGCGCGGCTCGTTCCCTATCATTTTCCACTTCCTTTAATCCATGTCCATCTGCGGCCGATCTTCTCTCGTTCGTCAGGCGCACCTATCGCGCCGAGGCAAGTGCACACGCGCATAAAGTTGCTGTGCATGCGCGAGCGAACGGCGGGCTGCTCTCCGTCTATGCACGTCCGCGCGCAGCTCGCTGATATGCACAACGGCAGATCAAGCGGATGAGATGGCACGCGGCTCGCGCTTCATTGCCTTATCTGCCTAATGAAACGCCAAGCTAACTAGCTCGCCCTTGCATCTCTTTATACTTCGCTCCGCAGCGCTCTCTCGAGTAGTTCTTATTGTTATGGCTCTCTTTTCGAGCGATAGTTCATGAGTGGCTTTTTCTGCCCGCTGCCTTCCTTTTTTACGCATAATGAGCATTTTGCCGAATGCTGTATATATATATATATATATGTTGAGTTGTAAAAGTGAAAGCAGTAATTTACAAGATAATTTACTAAATTCTTAAAAAGTTTTAAGGAATGTGTGCCTTAATTAAATACTAAAACAAAAATAATTAATGATATCGTTTAAATCGCCACTTGGTGCATTAGATATTCTTAAAAGTAGTACAGATTTGTTACTGGAGGAAAGGAAAAATAATCAATGGAGACACTTGCGGTCGAGCTTACACGTCTGTTTCTGATGCTATAGACATACCGTTACTACTGATGAATGACATCGATAATTTTGTATATATTTGCTTTAACTGCATTAAAGCTACTTTCTCTTCGAATGAAAGAAATGTCTTTTATCAATAGACATTCTTATATGTGTCCATCGCATAAATGGCCGCACACTATAAAGCGGCTGCATTTTAATGCAAATAAGATATTGCGAGGAACTATATACTTATTGCCAAAGGCATTCTCCGTCATTAAAAATGCTTTTCTAATGGCCATACGAAACTACCATAACAAGGCCCGCTTCGGCCAAAGCTTAAATCAGTAGTTGAAATTTACAAGCTATTTATTACTCATTTCAGTCTCATTAGAAAAATTCATAAGCTCTCGGTGCAGGCCGACCCCTTGCGTAATTAAAACCGGGCCGTGGTTAAAAAAGGCGCGTTGAGAATTTTTACGCGATGCATCTATTATATACGTCTGCGGGCTACAAGACTTTCTCCGCGTCTCTCCCAGAGGAGATAGATCGAAGGCACTACAATCCGCGGGACAAAAAGCGCACGTCTCTTAGCGGTGATTTATGCTCATGCGTTATGACGTTTCCCCATGGCGCGCGCGCACACACACATAGGCGGGGGCGCCAGATCCTTGCCGCGCGCGGCAGCAGTGGAAGAAAGTAATGGAAATCAAATGGCCCGCGTGCGATACGATCCCCCTCGTATGTCAATTTGTATGAATTTATAACGTCGGCTTTCGCTCCGTCGTTAACCGCCGGCGAATCCAGCGACTCATTTGCGCTTAATTAGAAACGCACCTAGTTGTTTTAAACGTCGGCCGGTATATCGAGCGCGCGCTCCGTTATAAGTAAATGCGCGCGAACACGGGAGATGGTAGATGGATGCCTGACAGATACGCTGCCGCTTACTGTTTCCACCTGACGACTAGTCGCCGTATGATCGAGCCCGCGCGCCTTTTACGAGAGGAGAAGAGAGAAAGAGAGGAGAGAGAGAGCGAGAGAGTCTTTTGACGCCTGCCAAGTAAACAGCGCGGAAATGCCAATTAAGGGTCGTATAAGGAAGAAGGAGCCGGCCTGTGGTTATATGTCCCGCACGAGAGAGGGAGAGAAAGAGAGGAATTATCAGCGTTTAACGAGCATTTTTAACGGGGTGCTAACGATGTGGCTCGCCTTTGTGGGACGGATTATACGCGCGCTTGTACGCCTAATGTGATTTTGATAATGGGCTTTTGATTTATGTGGGATTTCGGCTTATTTTATAAAAACATGTATTATTTTAAATGTTCACTGCATTTACTAAATCTTTGGTATGCGGATGGATGGTATTCACTTATTGGTGAATAATTTGATAGTCCAAGTGGTTTCTATAATTAGCTGAGGAAAGTGTTGCCGGGGTAATTTGTAATAAATTCTGAGTTATAAATTCATAATATTCATTTTTTTTCTCAATTCTCGAATGTTTCGGACAAAAAATATGTTTAATTAAATAAACACTATACTGAATCACATTAAACTCAAGTAAACGTGACTCAATCATAAATTTCAACTCGTTCTACTAAAAATCGGAATATCTGTATCGTTCAGCCGCTCTTAAAATTAGAGTTTTTCCTACCGCGACCATTAGGTATTTTTAGAAAATTCCCGATTAAGGCGAATGAAAAAATTTTACGGCAGTGCATAAAAGACTCGTAATTCGCAAAATGGCTCAACGCAAAAGAGAAAGAGAGCGAACTCTCGCGGTAATTGCGAAATCTGCATATATATATTCGCGCAGAGACTTTGCTTTCGCGCGCAGCAGCAATCGCAGATAATCTTTCGCGCGCGGTATCGTAAAAGCCGCGCGCGCGGGCACGCACGTACATGCCTTTGTGACTCTTAACTTTGTTGCCTAATAATGAGCCTATTGAACCGAAATTACAAGCCAGAGCTTTCCTCCACCCGCGGAGATATGCTCGATAAAGGCGGATGCATAAAAAATAATTATGCTGAAGCCCGGAGTATACTAGACCTTAGATTGCCTCGAGGCAGATGCTGTTAAAGTCCTCTTCGATATGATCTCTATATTTGCGTTTTTAATGTTGCCGATAGAGTGACTTTGTTTACGGTTGTTGTCTTTCCCGCATCGGGTTTATGCCAGTCGAGAGCTTATACCCTTTTACAAGAACTTTCATGATAAGATCAGAGAGAGACGATGACGGAATAAGGAAATTGCGCGATTAAAGCTTAGAAAAACATGTAGGCAATATTATATATTTCTAATAACGGCTCGAGGATGAAGATGTTATACTAGAATTTATATACATATTCGAGAGATCGTTTCACATTTTTCCTTCTCTGCAGTAAAATACAAATAATATTTCGTGAAAAGCTTTAAAGGAAAAGAATTAAAAGTTGGAAAAATCGGGGAAAAAAAATTTTACAACATTATCATGAGAGCAAGTGCGAAAGAAGGCCTGATGCCGTGGTAAGATACGAGCTCCTGAATACCTCGCGTCACTTGATTATTCCTTTCCACCTCTGTACATCTCATTCTCTCTTCTCCATCTCGCTCTCTCCCTCTGCGCGCCTCTCTTCTCTCCACCTGAGCGCGCCAGGCCGTATCATTACCGCCCGGCGGTGCGGCGGCAGCCTCTTTGTGCTACTCGGCACGATAATTTTCATTACTATCGGCGTATTTCGTTGGCGTGCGCGTTTACTTGTTTCAGTTTCCATCGGCGCGAGCGCACGCGCAACGACTGCTTTTAGAGATTCTTAAAGTTTATGGCCTCTTGATGTGTCCTTTCATTTATGCGCGGCGCCCGAAAGCGAATGCGAGAGAGAGAGAGAGGGAGAGAGAGAGAGGCAAAAGAGAGGAGAGAGCGTGCGTATACACAACGAGAGACCGTTCGGCGCGAAGTTTACTTTGAGAAGAATGTGTTACGTTGTTGTTGAATGTTTGGACGATGGAGAAAAAGCTATTCTATGTGCCCCGAGGCGCACACGCAATATCTTGGGAGTAATTTTTACCAAGATTCTGAAATATCAAGGTATAAGAAAAAGTAATAACATATTTATCACAAGACAGCCACTATTATTAACTAAATAATTATGTATAATTTCAATATATTTAATACTTGTTTTATATTTTTTTAATATTATTTAAATAGATTAAAGCAATGGGAGTAAGAAAGCTTTAGTAATGCAGATTATGTTAAAAAATCATTCAATTTTGTTTAACTTGATTTAATTTTGATTTCTTAAATTATAATACCTATAGATAGTAATACTAATTTTTATAAACTTGACACAAACCGTGTTTATGGATTCTTGAAAAGAAATCGAAAAAAAGGCGCGTTAAAAAGCAATATCCCGTTATCGAGGTAATACCGAAGCAGCAACACAAGTACAACCACAAACAACAAACGTGACCACAAACGACGATGGTTATTGATTATTATCGAAGTTCCCCGCCTCTTATTTCTCCCTCTCTCTTTTCCTCCACAAAGAGGCGAGCCCTATACATTATTTTCGGGTTTCAAAGGCAATAGCTGCAAAGCGCGCCGACCTAAGCGCGGGAAAAAGCAGCGCGCGGGTGGCAAGAGAGAAAGAGAGAAAGAGAGTGGGAGGGAGGGGGGGGGAGACTGCAAAAGCCAGGCATCGATGTGTGCCTCGCCCTTCGGTCCTCTCGCTCTTTCTCTCTATGTACAACTCGCCGCCGCATCGACCGAAGGTCCGTGTCCGTCTCTCAATACGCGCTCGCTCTCTTTTTCTCTTGCTCTGACGCACGCGCGCGCTGCTCTCGTGTGTACTACACGTTTGTTTTTCCGCTAAAAAGTTCTTTTGATTAATAGCGCGCGCGAGCACGAGAGAGAGAGAGAGAGAGGGTGAGAGAGAGAGGCGTAGGAGGAGCTCCGATGCTGTGTGTGTGTGCTTTTTATTGAAATCAGCGTAAGCGCGCGAGCGGCGGCACTGAGAGAAAGAGATCACGCGCGAGAGGGTGGAGGGAAACGGCAGGGGGTGAGAAACGAAGCGGGGGACGAAGAGGCGGATGGAATAAAGCGAGGAAGATAAAGGGCGGAAAGAGAAGGGGGGAGGGGCTGAGAGGGCTTGTTTGCTATACCTGAAATCACTGAGTGCCGCGGAGTCAATTGAATATTAAAATTAGATGGAAATTGGAAGGAAGTGCTTGAGGTTTTATTATATATTTCATTGTGTTTGGTCAATACAACTTATTATCATGTTTGCATGGTATTTTAAATATAATAGTATGTATTTATTGTTCTGCGACTTCCTCTTGATACTTGTATTTTATAAATAAGAATTCAAATTTTTTTTCGAATATATTTTGTCAATTATTTATCACCAATAGTTCTGTTTATCTTTAGAGCTCTTTTCCTTATATACTTCACTGTTAGAATTTAAGAAAATTGCTAACAGTGCAGTAATAGTTCAACAAGAAATAACGTTAGATTCTTCTTACATAATGAAAAGCTGGCCGGTGATTAATCATTTTTCATGTGACAATATAGTTCGTGAATCAGACGAGAACAAAGTAGAATACCCACCGAATGACAGTTAAAGTAAAATACAAAGCTATACTCTCTAAATCTGAATAAGTGAAAATACCACTTTTTCAATAAGTGAACGCATTTCTCACTTTTAAATAAGTGATATCCACTCTTTAATAAGTGAAAC
>JAPYZP010000523.1:0-24978 GCA_030522985.1 Torymus sinensis | reverse complement strand
ATTAAAACCTGGAAAAATGTTATTGTTAGCATATATATATGGGCCTCACGAAATCATTTTTGGACGGGATATTTAACAGTAGAATTATGAATGATATTTCGATTTTGAAGAAAAATATATTATCTGGCAGCATTATCTGATTCAAAGTTACATATAAATTTGAATGTTTGAATTAATTTGAAAGGCTTGCGGCTGGCTAATTACATATTCGACACGAACCGTTCAATGTCGCATTCGAGAAAAACTTTATTATTTTACAATTAACATATATATTATTTATAATCATTTCATTAATGTCAACTCCTGTTTTATCACTTTCTCTGCCAATATTTCGGGAATTGATTATATATTTATATATGCAATCCCCATACATTCAATACTTTCAACGACTTTTTAATTTTTTCAAAAAATACAAATGAACTCATCCGATATCTCATTAACTACCTACTTTAACCCATGACCCAACGAATGTTCAAATCTCTCATACAAAAAGTATACCACGGTCTTCGCTCGCTTTCTCGCGGGCGCTCAAACTCCAACCATCACCCGCGCACATAACCAAGCCGCGGCTTCGCGCCACATACACGCCACAGAGGAGCGCGCGAGTGAATTTGACGGATTGAAGGTGGAACCTCGCGGCGGCGGCGGCGGCGGTGTATCCGGATAATAAATCGCCCTTTTAATCACGGAGGTTGTTCACGCTCGAGTCATTTGGCTTAATGGAGCCTCTTGTTTAGGCCCCGCAACGCGGTAGGTTGCGAGGCAATTTCCTCCGCGGGATTCGCGCACACACACATACACATTTTGTTTAAAACCCCCGCCATCATTAGTCAGCGTTCGCGCGAACTCGGAGCTCGGGTTTATTGGCGATATATACACGCGCGCGCGTGCGTGGCCATTATGCGAGCCCGTATATATATACGTACGCGCGAAAATGAACGAGCCGCGGAGCGGGAGAGTTTTCGGCCGCCGCCTGTGATAAACCAATCCGATTAATAATGGCGCGCATATACGTGTGTGTATGTGTGTGTTTGGAGTGTGAGAGTGAGAGAGAGAAAGAGAGAGAATGGAGATGTGCGGTTGAGATATGCGAGGTGAGCTGTGATAGACTCGTTTCGAGACGAGAGTGATGAGTGAATTTGTCTATATAATGTATTCTTTATTTCCGACTGGCATTAAGAGAACGGACGAGCCAGCTTGGCTGAGAATTGCCGGTGAGCAAATTATCCGGGAAAAAGTTATGGGATCGAATTGATGTGCTAGCGTATATTGTACAACGATAAAATCAAAATTAGCCGTTTGTATAGCTCGAAGAAATCGCTATATAGTGATAATAATATGCGCTAAAGAGATATATATATATAAATTTCTTCTAGAAAATGATACAGTCCACGACATCAGAGCGCTCTTTCGTATATAACAACGCGCGCCGCACATCACACGGCTTTGACTTATTCTAATTACGCAAATCCGCAGAGTTACCGAAACTACGCGCGCGCACCGCAATCACAATTACCCCCACCCCCGCCGCCCCGGTAATGTCTTTCACCATTAATTTCATCAGCCCGGGCTAACCCACTCGAACCCGCCCAACTATACGCATATACCCACGTGAGAAAAAAAATCCTCGACGCATATATATACACACACACAGCAACAAACCCGCGCGAGAAATCACATATATACGTGTATATATATTTCAGTTCCCACTGCTATACATATATATATATATACGTACATACACGCGATTGACGAGCGATCGCTTTAAATGCCACGACACTCGCGCACGCACACACATACCCACACAGACGCGTACTTTCCATGGGAATCTCGGCGCTGGCGCTGCAGGTGAACCCAGGCCTTAATTAACGTCCAACGGCACGCTATGGGAAATCCGAGCGCGCGCGGCGGTGGCGCGGCACCTGCCAAAACCAAATCTCGCGTATACGTATACATGTATACGGGCTGGGATTGAATGTGGCGGTGTTTCCCCCTTTCGTTTAGGTTCGCGTGATTTTTCGGAGTGATACAGAGGGGATACGTAGGGGAAGGTGGAAAGTGATTGCGCTTAGCGGCGGAGGTGTACATCGGGGGGGGATGTGGATCGAAGAACGATTATAACGGGGTTGCGCATGGGAATGAGAATTGAATTGTTATGGTATGGAAGTCGTCGAACCTCTATTTCAAGCCTATATAAATATTATTTTTCTTTTAGTTCGCAAGTACTTTGAAATAACAATACTTATAAAACACCAAATCCCATCACTATATAACAGTATACCACCTCCTCCTCCAATCTGGCGACTCTCCCAAAGGATTACCCCACATATTCCCCGCATTTTTCCATCATATGCATGTACCTACATACACGCATATATATAATTTCCCTCGCTCGTCTCTGCCCGCCTGCGCCACCACCTCCGAAGCGCGCGCGACATTTCTCGGTCACGCAGACACACACAGAGAGAAGCCAGTGACGCACATACTTACACGCACATACATATCGCGGAGGTTATGGGAACTCGGTCCTTCTCTCTCTCGTCGGCTAAATACAGTAATTATAACGCGGGCGCGCGGGGACGCGGTATACTTGCGCGACCGCGGGGGCGGACTCTGGGGCCACGCACACACATATATATATACGCACGCGGAGACGAAAATTATAATACATGCGGCATATATTGCGTCCCTGTTTACGCGCGGGGTAAGGGGGATATCTCTGGGCGGCGGCCCTTTATTACCTTATTACCGAGCGCGCGTTTCGATGTTTCAGAACTTTGATTGTAGCGAGTACTATAATGTAGTGCGTATAGTGTAGCGCGCGGTTCTTATTATACATAAATAAACTACGGGTTATGGAAACTATATATACAGGCTAAAACTACTGCGGGAAATGTGGGCAAACTACATTACAGTATTTTCGACGATCAAGTGCTATACACCGTGGAAGACGTTCGCGAGCGCCTTAGATTTTTCTTGATGCTTGTTAATATACGCTCAACATATGTTCAAATTGCATATCAGTAGTTTATGAATAGGCTCGCGTTGTACGCTGTTATTCTATAGCCCGACGTTTCGTATAAGACGTGGCGCGTGGTTTTTGTGTGTAGTAGTTGCGATAATAGATGCTACTATGGTAGCAAATAGTTTGCCAGCAGTTGAGCCGATAGTTCGGTGCAGTATAGTTCTAACAAGTAGTTCGGCCTGTAGTTAAGGCAGCAGTTAATTATTATAACGACTGTACTCTTTTGCGGCGAGCTCGCTCGTCCGGTACGAGGGTGCGTTGATGGTTTTGATTTTTATCGAGTGTTTGTTCTTTGCGGCGGCTGGCCGTATAATTAATATTGAATGTACCCAAATTAAATACAAAAAGGTATTATTTGGTAAAAATTTCTACATTATTATCTTCTTTTCGTTTAGTACAATTAAATATCGTTTGCGTTCAAATTATATTTTCGCCTAAATTCAGGCACATACAACTTCGATTTCTACGAAATTTAATAAAAAAGAAACAAACAATTATCCCTCCGACGCAGCCGGACCTTTAACTCCTATTAATTCTCAAATGCACGACCCCTCGCCCATTCGCCATTTACGCAAACTCACAACATCAGTGCAGTAAAATTGCACGTATACGCGCCGAGTGTCCCAGGAACCACCTGATACACTCGCCCTACAACATCCACGATCGATCGGCAGCTATCGAAAGGTATATATATACCTATATACGGCCTCCAGCGCGCCGCTGCCGCTCGTCTCGAATTACCACGTGGCGCGCGGGGGTGAGATTGCCCTGTCACCTTGACAAATGGTCTCTCGCGACTCTCGCTCTTTCATCGCGCCGCGCGCTCGCTCATCGCTTATATACTTTCCTTTTCGCGGGCGTTTTTCATATTTCTTCCGCCGTCCGCGACGAGCGCGTGTGTATATATGTATATATTGGTATAACGAACGATTAGTCATCGCGGAATCGACAGTCGCGGTGCGGAAATTAAGCGCCGGGGGATGATTCTGTACGCGCGCGTGTCTATGTGTGTATGTGTGTCGATGGGTGGGAGGTGGATGTGATAAGGTATCGAATGCTGATTTACAGGGCGGGAGTTAATGCCGGTGATATGCAATTCCGCAATGTGTGTGTGTGTGTGGGTGAATGTGTTGTCGCGCGTATTGACTTATTCGCGTGCGCGCGGATTTCCGTGATGTAATTGGCGTGGGTGGCCGTATAGATTTTGATTGATGATGAGAAATGTTTAAAATGATTTGGTCGGTGGCGATGTTTATTTTAATAGGCGGATCGATGTTGCATGGTTATTGAATTAATTGATTTTATTGATTTTTTTTGTATGTACCTTATATAGAAGTAATCTAAGCTATTAATTTGTGATGAACATAGATTTATTAATCGTATTGATTATTGCATGTAGTGTTTTCCCCATAGATTTAAAAGTGAAATTCTAACTGCATAGCAATACGATCGCTGACGTATTAAATAATAATAATAATTTGAGATGTACTTATATAACTGTGGATTCATTCTTATAAAAATTTCAAAAATATCAAACTACACATCTTCCATTCAAAACTCCCTAAAAAGAAAAATCAACCTCTGCCACGGCACGAATTAATTATTTCAAATTAAACCAAACCACCCTCTCGTCCCCTAAACACCCATTTCATACCCCGCACTAAACAATCGCGCTATCCAATCTTCCCACCAACCTTACCCATCCGAAACTCACTCCACTCTCACCTATATACATTCAGGCGAGTCGTTCGAACTCCCAGGTAAACCCCTCCCGCGCTGAAAAATCGCAGAGAGCGGCAGCAAAACCGACTCCCCGCGTGCTCGCGCAGCCGCCCGCATGTGCATATATATATGTGGGAAAGGGAGAGAGAGAGAGAATACGCGAGGGCGTCGCGGGGAGGGTGGAAATCACTGTCCGCGCGGGCATTAGGCATTCATGCGCGCGTTGCGTGCACGCACGCGCGCGTGTGTGGGAATGTCGACGTTAATTCGAGGGGTTGGCTGGCCGACTCTCTCTCTCTCTCTCTCTCTCTCACCGCCATGACGGAATGTGATTTTTGGCAGGGGAGAGAGAGAAGTCGATTGCGTTTTATGGCTACGGGTATATAATATAGGTGCAGTGTAGTGGCAGACGGGGATGATGCGAGCAAAGAGAGAGAGAGAGGGAAGAGGCGAGGCTCTTTGTGCGAATACCGAGAAGCGTGCGTTTCCCGGGAAAAAGGTGAAGGCATGTGGTGCGCGCGCGCGCTTTGATTTATCGCGTATGCGAGGGGGTGAAAGTGAGTGAGAGAGAGGGGGTGGCTTGCTGGACTATTTGTTGGGTGTAATAGTAATGATGAGTACTTAGGTGATGGCAGTCGCGATATGATGCTCGGGTTTACGCTGTACTTCGATTATTTGTGAGGTTTCACATTATAAACAATAGTTTTTGATAATATTTTGTATACGGAATTTAGTGGATGGGAATTTTGTCATAAGAATTTTTGTGATAAGATATCGCTGTTCAAATACAATTAATTTTTTTTTTTTTTTAATACAATATTATATACATATAGCAGTATAAGTTTAACGTAATTATGTATAAAGGCCCATAAATACTCTGTATACATATAATTATTGAATCATGTTTTTATTGCGCAACTTATACTAACGACCCACGAAAGCCACACTGTTATATATATTATCCAACGTGTCCATTCTGCTCCGAAATCGAATAGTCGGGGCGCTCTTAGTTTTCCCGCGTCGGTCAGAAAATCGGGCAAAAACTTTTAATTTACCCGCTAACTGTATGCACAGATGCGCGCAAAAAGCAGCTCGTCAATTTGAAAGTCATTATCTCTCCTCGGCCCTCGCGTTGCAAAAAGACGATACGAGCGCGCGAGCGCGCGCGCTTACATACATCTATCTATATCTTGATAACTGTAAAGTCTCCGAGTAGGCGTGTATAACGTCATCGCATGCCTAAGTAAATAGAGCACGAAGTTTCATTCTGCCGCGCGCACGCACACACGTAGTCTCTCTCTATATGTTACGCGTGGAACAAATGAACTTGGGTAAAAAGTCGCTCGAAAAACTCGACGCGCAGTGTATGAACGTAGCAGGTTCCAGGACGATACGTCAAGTGTGCTATGTATATATAGGCGTGAGTTTCGTTTAAGGCTGGATTCTTATCGCGATTGTTCGTGATTATAGATAAAAAGCAATTCGCTCGATATTTATATATTGCGGATTGAAAAAATTAATTGTTAGAGGTGTTTACATCCCGTAGGGATATATAGTTTTTGTCTAACAATATATTATGGTTAAATTTGTTATCTATTCCTAATCTTGTTTAGAAAATAATACATATTATTGTTTTATATAACGTAAAATTTCATGACGTACTTCTCAACAAAAAGATTAATTACTCGTGCCAAAGTAACCATTCCATCAACCTCGTGCATCATTCACAACAAACTCTTGTACATACATCGCCAGCACCGTACCGACCCACTACGCCAATAATACCACCCGAACACGCAGTCAATAATAACCATCACACCGCGATTCCACCACACCTTCGCCCTACCCCGCGTTTCACTCTTTCATTCACCCTCGCACTTCCATTCTCTCTTTCGCGCTTTTTGTCCACTATACACACTCTAACGCAACTTTCACGCGGGCTTGACGGGGGGGTGTTCTCTACTCTCACGCACCCTTGCCGATAATATTTTGCGGCGCTCGAGTGTCATAACACGCAAAGACATCCGTTACGCTTTACTTGCTCATTGTTATTCCCTTCGGGGGCCCGGTATAGTTGCAGGCGCGCGGCTATACCTCGATTGTATCTGTTTACGCCTCGCGTGTGCTTTTAACGGATTTTTTTTTTCGTACAGATACACGGGTGTATAGAGTAATGCGATGTGTACGCGATAAATAAATCTGTTTTGGGGAATCTCGGCTCGAGTGGGGGGAGGTATTGTTTAGATTGTACCTGTTGGTCGTTTCATTGTGGCGATTTGTTTTGGGAGTGTGCGCTACTATTGTACGAGCTGTGGGTTGAAAGGATTGACCGTTGATTCGTCCGTGCAGTTTTGCGTTTTCGGTTGGATTTTCAAGGGCGTGCGAAATATGAAGGAAGTTGATATACAGTACTTAAGAAGAAAACGTATAGTGATCTAAGAAATCACAAAATCTTTCTTGGATTATGCGAAATTTCTTAAACTATTCAATCAGCGATAATATACCCATAACAAGTATATAACAAAACTTCAATCGTGTAGATCAACCCAAATCAACCGAAGCAGTTTGTCAATACGTCAAACCGCTGACAGTGCCGCATAATTAGACACCTGCGCGCTCCAAACGACTGCCAATAAAATCTAATTAACCAGCCTTACATCTCCCTCTGTCTCTCCCTCCTGCCATCGCCCACAACATACACTGGCAGCGCGGAATCGCGATCTAAATAAACACCCGACGCCGCGCGGAAAGAAACGGGGCGCGGAAAGCCGATAAAACACAAAAGGGCCTGCACACACACACACATAGATAATTCACGCGCGCGCACTGCTGCTGCAATATACACATGTATATACATGCACAAAAAGACACGACCGCGCGAGAGAGCTGATAAATCGATCGGTACGTGCCAGCAGCGCGCGAGCGAGCGCACGTCAAGTGCCCATCGTACCTGTCATTACTACTATATACATACATATATATATACGCGCCGCGCCGTCTGCTCACTCTGCATATACGCGTATATATACCTACAGCCGATTTTTCCGTTTTCACGCTCGCGCGTCCCTTTGTCTGCCGCATATAGGCGTCGCGCGCGCGCATATGGAACGCTCGTCTTTTCGCGCTTAATTAGCGCAGTAATGAGGGTGGTGTACTGCGGTATATGGCGGTTGTGTATATAGTCGTGATTTCGTGAGGGACAGAGAAGTGCGGTTACACATTGGGTTATTAATAATTCAGGTGATCGATATATGTGTGGGGGTGGAAAAAGCGTGAGAAATCGCGTTGTCGGGTGAAGGGGGTGACTTTTTGTTTGGTTGTGGTGTAGACTAATGCGGGAATTTGTTTGGCTGTTGCAGGTCGGACAGCGATAGAAAAATGCTGAACCCCGAATCGAGCTGCTACTCGGAATCCATACGGTCATGGTGAGTACTCCATTGTTTGGCTCATTTATTATTTACAAATCGTGGGCTATTGACGATGTGATTGTCTGATATAATCATCATTGTTGGAGGCGGGGAGCTTATTGTTTGAAATTGATTGCTGAAAAATCAGTCGTTAATTGATTATATATTAGTTTGTTCTTTTTTTATTTGAAAAACTTGAGGCATTTTGGTATCTTCCTCTCGTATCCTTGTTCTATCATTAATAGTGGTCATCAGTTACTCTTTGCTGCAGTCATTTCGAAAACAATAGGATTTAATTCATTCAGAAGAAAACTAAAAATGATATTTATAAGAATTTTTAGTCATATAGAAAGGAGATTGGAAAATTGTTTATAACACCGAATTGTAGCCGCCCTATGAGGACAGTAAACTTACTCTCGAAAAGTTATCAATAAAAGAAACTATTACGCAACATACCTTTCAAAAGAAAATGCCATTAGGCTAACCAAAAATAGAGGCAATAAAGCCCAGCACCTACAACGAGCTCAGGAATTTGCATTAGACAAGATAAAGCAATCGCAAAACCATTCCACCAACCACAACTTCCCTCCCTTCGTCAACTCCCGCGCACACCTTCCTCCCCTGCCGAAACTCCGCCCAGCTCGCGCACGAACCAGCACCAAAACCCGCCGCGCGACTCCCTATATTACACAGGCGTGCCATCTCCCTCGGCACCCGCGCGCCACTCACACGTGTATATATACTCCAGAGGAAAAAAAATAAAGAAATATCGAGGCGACACGTTAATTAAGAGACCCTGACATTCCTGACCTCGTGCGACTGCGCCGCCGCCGGCGTGGAAACTCGACCAAGGACGTGCGATATATGCACGCATCACGCAGCTGCTGAAAACTCGCGCAGCGGCTGTGAAGTGCGCGCGGTGCGTGCGAGCGAGGGTAAAGAGAAAAATCGCGCGACGGGATGTAGGAGAGTTCATTAGTTTAACAGGTCCTCTCTCGTTAGCTCTCGCCCCCCGCACTCGTCTTTGACGCGCGCGCAGGCCTTTTTTTGCGGTCTCCTTCGATCGGAGCTGCAGAAGGCAGGGAGTCGCGCTTTGAAGCGCGTGGTAGAGGTGCGAGGGCGATGTGTTAATTAGATCGATCGAGGATTAAAGGTACGTTGATTTTCTTTTTTTTTCTTTTCCGGAATAATTGGGTCGGAGGTAATTTGAAATGTCGCGGTGATAGTATAACTAGGGGTGAACCGATGATGAGGTGGAATTGGTTTGTTGATTTACCAATAATTAGGAAAATGATGATAATGGGAGCCTCGCGAGGAGTAATAGCGACAGACAGTCGCAGGTGAATCGTTGCATAATTCACTCTCGAAGGAATATAATTTCTGCAGTCATCCGATATAATGCTTGGACTCGTATATATACGCGCGGAGAACAATGCGTAATACGACGGCGAACATGTATATAGATATAGATATATAATAGTGGGAAAACTAGTCTCGGCGGAATGTAAATATACTGCGACTTCATTATCTTACACGATAGCGAATCTAATGTATATGCTTAACGGCCGAATGACATTCGATCGAACCTTCGACATAACGTCATAATAACTTTTCAAAACGCACTCTCTGTATACACATAACAGGCTAATTAAGGAGAAAAAAAACCGGGGCCCTCCTTACATCACACCTACCTCTGGAAAAGCCTCGCGCCTCCCAATCTCACCTGCTATATATACACGTGCCCCCGCGGTACTACACACAGCACACACACACAGCCACCCACCTAGCGTCACGAGAGGCTTGCCGCGCGCGCGACGCAAGGCTAGAAAAGGAGAAGAAAGAGGACCACTTGATTCTCGCGCGCGCGCGAGCGGAGCCTCGTCGGCACTTGACTTTAATAATAAAAAATGTCGCATTGTCATTTGGAGGGTCGCGCAGCAGCGGTGAGAGCTCGAGGGGCTGGGTTTTGTCGCGGGCGCACATATTGTCGTGTGGCAGAGCTGCGGCAGCGTGTGTATACACACACACAGACATGCAAACACGTATATATCGCACGTATATGTGGGTGACTGCGCTGTCGTGTACTTTGCAGCCTAAAGGACTTGCGCGCGCTGCGCCTCTTTCATGTGTTGAGGTGGCAGCGGCGGCGGTGCTGCTGCTGCTGCTGCTATATGGTGACCCCGTCCTTTGCGAGAGCGTCGGTGTTGTTTTTGATTTTTCTAATGATGGATCTTACCTAGTTATGGGGTTATGGTTGTGTCTATTAATCGATAGCATGCACAGTATTCGTTTTGAGTTTGAATATACTCTTAATTTGAATCAGTGCATAACTATATATGCACTGATTATACCAAATCAGTGGTATAATATACTTATACTATAATTATCAGTTGATTTTCATTGATTATCAATTATAAGTCTACCGTACTGATTTGATTTGTGATGTATAACAAACATTCATAATCATATTTTATTATCTTTAATCTGCTAAAAAGCTCTGGCTTTTTTTTATATATTTCAACGAATCTTAAATTTGTTATAATTGCTTTTATTTGACAAAAATAAGGAAGATTAGCACAAATATAACAATGATTAAATGGTATAACTAAATTGAATCACCTGCAACTTTCTGAAAAATTGAAAACATAATCCTAAATCGAAAGTTCACCAATCACACCGACCATCGCACTCGGCACATCAATACTATATACATCCAATCCATCCATCCAGCCGCTACCATTTAACGCACCCTGTATACTTACAGCTCCACCTCGATCCATCAACCACGCACTTTCCCCGCGCTCCACTTTTCCCATCACACTCGCGTATATATTATACACCCTCACTCGGCATTTTCTTCGCGCACCACCTTTCCCCTCTTCTCGCATTTTTCCTCTCATTTAGCCCCCGCGCCTCGCGCCCGTTTTTACGCGCACGGGTAATTTATCGCCCGGCAGCCGCCCGCGCGGTTTTATAACCCCTTCGCATACGCGCGACTCGCCTTTTTACGCCTCGCGCGAACGCGCCGCCGAGATTCGCACTTTTCTGTTTCGCGCGCGCGTGCGCGCCAGGAGGTGAGAGACCCTTTCGCTGCGGGATTTCCTGCGCTGCTGCTGCTGTGTGGGTGGATATAATATATATGTAGAGGCGTCGCGGATGGGGATTAAAGGATGTGCCGGGGGATGGGTATTATCATTCAAAAATTCAAGGTATTTTAGGTTTCGGGAGTATAGGTGGAATATTATAAAGAATTTAATCGCGGGTGAGCAGAGGTAGCGGAAGTAGGGGATAGAAAGAACGTTTCATCGTATAACTTAAAGCGAAATTCATCTCTAGACTTTAATCTATCTTTCACGGTTTAGGTGCGTTAACAAAAAGTAAAAAAAAATTCATTAATAGTTTGTCTTTCGCTTCATAATGGATAATACCAAAAAACAAAATTATAATAATAAACTTTGTAACATCTAAATCTACCCAAGGTCTCTCACGTATACTTGTTTTGTTCCAGACTATTTTATCATAACCATCCCAAATAAAGCGCGAGTCCCGGTAACATTAAAAACAATTACCACCCCACATCATCCGCAAATAACTAACGTAAATCACCGCAGCCCCAAGCGCAAAAATCCCATCACGGCGCGCGGGAAAATGGCGCAAAAACGCAAAGCCCATATACCGGGGAGGGAAAGCTGTCTCTCTCTCTCACACACACTCTCGCGTTGCGCGCGCGCGCGGGCGGCAGGGAAGGTGGAACGGGAAGCGGAAGTAAATCATGTTTCCTGCGCGCGCGCGACGATGTCACGTGATGACAAACGAGCGCAGCCAGGCCGACGTCATCGTATATACGCGCTCCGGCCAGAAGTGACATCTGATAACAACTGTAATCGCGTTCCACGCGCGCGCCCGTACACGCGTCGAATCATTCGTCTTTCGCTGATTTCCCCGAACAATGCGAGGGGAGGAAAAAATAATCCCGCGGGAACAATCTGATCTGCCGGGAGAAAAGAGAGACGAGGGGTCATTTATATATATATGTAGATAGGGAGAGGTAATGAGTTTCGGTCGATTGAAAAAAATTATCGCCCGGTTAATAGGTCCTCGAGGGAGAGAGAGAGAGAGAGTGATGAATTTGGCACTGTGATGACAGGTTTTTTTCTCGGAGGTTTTCTTGGCTGGGTTCAGGAAGTCGGGGAATAATGTGGTGGGAGCAGATGTAGGGGGAGTTTATTTAGCTTTGGATTCCGGAACGTAAATTGTAATTTAATTAAGTGCGGAAGGATTCGTTGGACGTAATTGTAGTTTGATGACCTTTTCGTTTCATTTTATTCAGGATTTATAGTAGAAAGGATAATATATAAATATTCTACTTCTAGTAGATCGGGCAACATGTAATCAATGTATGACTTAGATTTATCAAATTTCTATTATGATATTCTTTTTAATTTATTACTAAAATTAAAAACATATATTAGTCTAACAATTCCGTCTCATTATATATCGCAATAATAATATATTCAAAATATTGATGAAAATACTATATTTCACATCAATACATTTTTATATTTATCAATCCTCTTCTTCTACTTTGCACTCACACATCCCTCCTCGACCCCCCCCCCCCCCGTATTTTCCCTTTAATGTATTTTCCACCCTCTCGGCGCGCGTTAGGAAATCTTCGCGAAAATCTTCCATTCCTAAGACATACGACCCTCCGACGCTCCTTGACGCCGCGATTTGCTCGCGCGTCGTCGCGCGCAGAAATCATCAGGACGATGGAAAAATTACGACGACGTGGAAAAATGGTCTGTCATATCCTTGACTGGAGATCCTTTTTTTGAGATTCGTGCGCTATACGACGTGATGTTTATATATTACGGTCTGGAACAAATTCGTGGGATCAGGAGTAAATACGATGGTTCGTGGTGAATGAAAATTATTATCGAATTATATAGATAAGGAATAAGATAAATGATCTTTGATTGGTCGTATCGAAATTTGTTATGACTTTTTGGCATTTGTTTCCTTCCTAATTTTATTTTTTCTATATACCTATTACTTTAAATTTTTACGTGATGACCATTCAAAAAATGAATATTGATTATCAATTTCTCAATAACTACTCTAGCAAAAATCGAAAATGTAGTAGAACGTTTAGTAAGCGCAGAAAAGAGTAAAAAAGTGTAAGAAAGTGTAAAAGAAATGTATAGTTGGATACTGAATTCCGGACATATTTTACATCTTTTTACACTTATTTACCCTTTCTTTACATTTTCGTACACTTTTGTACATTTCTAAAATTTCTAAAAATTCGTAAAAATTTACAGTTTTCTACATTTATTTACACTTTTTTACAGTTAACAAAATTTTTATTAATCATAACAATTCATAAATATAAAAAAAGTGTAAAAAAATATAAAAAATTGTAAATAAAGTATTGAAAAGGATAAAAAAAAATGTAAAAAAACCTCCGAAATTCAGTAGGTTTTTACACTTTTTTTTACACTTTTTTACATTCTTCTACTTATTTTTTACATTTATCTCCATTTAGGTACATTTTAAAATGTTTGCTAGGGTAGATGAACCAGTATAGTAAAATATTGAAGAAGGCTAAAATAAGCTACCAATGCCTTTGTTTAAAAATATTTTACAACTAACATCGCATCACCTTAAGTAAATGACATAATAATATAATGAAGAATAAAGTTCCAGAGACAATCCGTGACACACAAGCAAAACACACCTCGAGATATCTCCCAGAAATAAAATCCTTAACGCCTGGCCTAGCTAAAAAAGAAAATCACGACGCGGCCTCAAAACATTCCTGCATCCACCCCGACGAGAATCCCGCGGCATCTTTTAAGTAGGATTACGTCTAACGAGACGTGTACGCGGGCGGGTGGTTTCGACGAAAGCGCGCCGACAAAGGAAAGATACTTATACTCGTCGTCGGTCCGCACCCCCGGCGCTGTACTGACATTAATGGTCGACGACGTGTGCACACGCGGAGTATCGGCATCACACGACGACGAGGGGGAGAGAGAGACAGAGAGAGTAATGAGGGATGATTTTCGTTTATCGATTCGTCGGCTACGCTGCGTACAGCAGAAGCTGTGCGATGTGCAATTGCGAGAGCGGCGGGCTTAATGAATGATGTTTAGCGTTACGTAAAGGGAAGGGGCGTTTGGTTAATGGGTGGGAGGAAAAGTAATTTTAGTTGGCCGAGCCGGGGTGATGGTGTTTCTGGCGAATTAGTATTGGGAATTGATTGGGGACGAGGAAGTAGGAAATTCAATAAAGTTAATGTTAATAAGTTTTGGGAAATGGTAACTTGAAAGTTTTATTGGGGTCTGTATAGATTTATATTATTCGTGTATTTTGATTATTATTGAATATAAGAAATAATGGTGTCTAATCTTTAAAATACATAATTGTTGTTTGGTCTATTATATTTGGAAACATGAAAAATTATTTTACGCTTAAAATAACATTCGATGATCGAAAAATGGTTGCCTTCTTACTTTCACGGGTGAACTAGATCCACACCTTTTTTTTAACTTTTCTCTAACCTTGATTTTAAAAATTGAAAGTAATCATTCATTTGACATATAACATGAACATACAAATCACAACAATTCATTATACTTACAAAAGCATTAATTTAAAAAAAAATCTCACATAACTGTATAAAGCGCAATAGCAAACATTCAAAGACCTCTAACGAGCGTAAAAATCTCCTGAACCCCCACCTAATCAACCTCCTCACTAAGAAAACCTCGAGGGTGCGCATCTCTGCTGCGACTCTCGCGTTCAAAGATAACCAGCGATTAGGCGTAACGCATTGCTCTCACTCTCTCTCTCCCTCTGTTCCTCGTCGTTCGCCAATATCGGAGGGTCCCTGCCGGAAAATTCATTGAGTTACTTGAGTGAGTTACTCACGCATCGCTCGGCACGGAGGAAGGAAGTCGTTGCGCGCCGCCGCCGCCGTCGACGTCGTTGGCCTTTCCCTTCGATAATTTTCCTGCGTGTGCGCGATTTCGGCAATTAATCGTTCACGGTGATTTCGCGCGGTGTTTCCTTGGGTTAGAGGAGGGTTTGGGTGCGCACGCGAGGTGCCGTATAGTCGTTGAATGTTCGTTGGGAGAGGGAGTCTTCGAGGGTGGCTGTTCGAGATCGAAGAAGAATTGTTGGATGGGTTTTGTATATAGTGAAAGGAGGGAACGAAATGAACTTGTTTAGTTAAAATTATCATTCGGAAATTTACGAGATCTTTCAGGATCGGAAAGAATTAATTATTTTATTAAGTATATACGTGAAGATTTATTTATAAAATAATATTAAATAATATATTATTTAAAAATCTTACTTACACAAATACGCGGTTTTGGCCATTTACAAAAAACAATTTCTAAAACAACAAAGTTCCCATTTACTTGATCAAATTGAAGAAATAAATCACCACGAGAGCGAAATCAAATTACTAGGTCATCAACACATACATAAACGTCAAAGTTCCGAAACTATTACTCCCCTGTCCCCTTTGAACTAGAAAACTATTTCATCAGCCGGCCACGACAGACCGCCCAGCTGCGAAAGAAAAAACCGCGAAAATAAAATCCAATTCCCATTTTTATAGTTTTATAAACCTTTCAGGGGCTCGCGCGTATTAAGATTTTTCCCAGAAAAATCAATTCCGCAATAAATAATACGACGAGAGCGATGAAAAAAAAAAGGAGACTGCGAGTGTCCCTCGGGGGCAGCAACTCTTTCAACCCTTCTCCCTCTTTCGTTTTACGACGTAATGACCGCCCTTTTTTCCTCTTCTCTTTCTGCACTGTTGCTGCGCGCGACGTCGCCCGTTTCCGTGAAACTCTGTTACGAGATTTTAATTGAGCTCCCCGCTCGCTCGCGCAACCGATTTTTTTCTCCGCTCTTCTATGCTGCGAGAGCGACTTTGCCCCCGCGCTCGCGCGCGGACAATAGGGCGAGAGGGAGAGAGAGAGCGTGTATAAAGCGCCTCGCAGCCGTTAAACGGTCAAATAAATAACCCTCCGAAGTTTTCTGGGGGCCTCGATGACGGGAAGCGCGCGCGTTCGTTCTCTATGCGGCGTGCGCGTGTGCGTGTATATCGTAAAATGAGAGAAGAGGAAGGCGATGGAGGAATGCGGGGATGAGAGAAAATGCGAGGATATGGAGTTGGACTTGAAAATGACGTTTTCGGGATTGTAAAATGAATGTTATATTAGCCCACCGTTTAGTCGCATCCTATACATGTCTGATTTTGTTTACATTTCTAATTTATACCGTCATATTAAACGTTTAGCACTATATATTATATTTCTTATTTTCTGGTTGGCCTAATTAACACACTATAATAATAATTTAACATTATTTTTACACAAATTCCACCACACTGTGCAACGTCATTTCGGCACGCCCATTCTCTCCCTCTCTCTCTCCGGCGAAAAATATTTTTCCGAAATGAGAAAGGACGCAATAATCCCTGAAAATGGAAGATTTACTGCGAGAAACAATTTAGCGGAGTAAAACCAGCGGCTCGGAAAAAAACGCGCACTCTCTCTCTCTCTCTCTCTTCCTCCGGTGCTGCGCGCGCGGCTGTCCGAAAAAACTATTTCGCTGACAGTCGGAGGGGAAAATGCTCGAAAAAATGCTCGCGTTTTTACGACACCGGCGGCCCCGGGACTCCGGAGCGGATACGCGCGGATAAAACGTAGGTTATATTATAGGAATGCCAAGAATTTAGGCGGCAGTGGGCGAGAGAGAGAGGGAGAGAGATTAAAAGTTTTATTTGTATAATGGAAAAATGTATACTTTCGGGTCGCGTAAAACACTGGTTTTATTAAAAAATGTGACAGTGGCGAGGTAGGTGGATATAATGCGGCGAGCGGGGGGAAACTATTTACAGATGACTGTTGGAAAAACAAAAAATATTTAACCGTCAAATTCAATTAATTTATTCCAAGACCGAACTATATACGTTCTTCATTATAACAATTTCATCCGTAAGTTTACACACAAATGACTATAAAACTCATTAAAAGTTAATATTTACGAAAAATCTACTTCATCCTCGACCCAACCCCTCCGTTTTAATAGAAACGCGCGCAACTATACCATCAACCGAAATATCCAGAACCGCCCAGCGACGTCGGGGGGTAAAAAAATGACACCTTAAAAGCCGACTAAAACATCCATTACTCGCAGATGTCCAAACGCGCCTAACAATCCCCGGCGCGCTTTTTTTCCCTCCTTTCACACTAATACTGGTCTCTCCAAATATTTTTTCAAATGCAACAAGTTCCCTGCGCGCGCGCGAGAGCGCAGCGAGACGAAAGGAATGAGACGCGCGCGCGTGAAATAATTCGCTTAATTTTCCGCTCGACTTGCGCCCGTCAGCAGCACGTACCTGTATATAGGAGCGCGTGGAAGTTCGCGCCTCCGGCGATGAGCGGAATTGATGTCGCGGGACAGGTCTGACGAGAGGCGAGAGAGCCTCGTAAGACAAATTCGAGCGCCTGTGTATGGTAGTATACGCACCGAAGGGAAGGTATAACACAGAAAGAGAAAGATACAGATGTAGAGGCACGTGAAGGACTGTCAGTCATACTGCACTGCCCCCGGGGGTCGCTCGCACTTTTTCACCCTCTTATCGCTGTCCTTATTCTTTCTCTCTCTCTCTCACTGCTTTCGTTCGGCCCCCGTTTTCTGTGTGTACGCGCGCGCGCGCGAGCGCTTATGTACATAATCTTGTTACGTCTTTGCTTTGAGGGCTTGTGTATATACGCGCCTGTCTGTCTTTCTGTCTGTCCGTCTCGCTTGTTCTGTGTCTTTTGCTCTTCTCTCTCTCTCTCTCTCTCTCTTTCTCTGTGCGTGTGTCGCGATTTTGCGGCTCGGTCGCATCAGCGCCGGGCATACACGCACACTCGCTTCACGAACTGCAGCGTGAAATTGCTTTTTAATTATTTCTCTTTTGGATTGAGAGAGCTTGATTTAATTATTTTCTTTTTTGCAGGGGTCGCGAGCTGTGCAAATAAAGCTGCGGGTAGTGGGATTGGTTGTTAAAATTATTATGTCAAATTTAGGGAACTTGTTCTTTGAACAGAGTTATATGTAAATATATTGTGGTAATTAAACACGAAATGCAAATGTAATTTGTGTGAAATTACGGGCTTATTCGATTTTAAGTAAAATTCATTGATGTTAAGATATTGTTAATTAAGAAATTTTTTTTACCGACTTTCAATAATAAAATTTAATTGTATAATATCTTATATAGAAATCAACTATATAAACTGATATATTACATTTGCATTATCTAAATTTATCGCATGCTTAAAAAACGTTAATTTTGTAGAATAATAAATATGGAAGAAAGGACCATAAGAAGATTTTACTTATTGTATCAAGTTCGAGACATGTCCTAGCCACTTTAATTAATCAATCCATCTTTTCGGTTACCAACTGGATTAGTTAAAAATGTCTCATCTATATATGTGTGGGACAGAATAAGAGTGACGAAAGTCATATATTTATCGTATTGAGATATTCGATGTCCAAGTTTCAATAGTCAATACATTACTGGTACGTGTTATTTTTTGGATTATTTATAATTTAAAAAAAAAACGAGCAGTAGTCGCGCCGTTTTAGGGCGTTAGTATAATAGTTTCATATTGTTATAAAGAATCCAAATATATCCATATCTCATTTTATTTGCAAATGTGATTTACGCCGCTCTCATTCTGACCCACACAATATGAAAGCAGTAGCAAGACAACCCAACAAAAACGTTACCACAACCATTTATTGGTTTCCGAAACTATTTTTATACATTTTCAGCCAATCAGTTGGATTACCGTAAACCACTCATTTTGTTCGTCTATCTTCAATAAACCCACCATAGCATATCTAACAAACTCACCTTTTCTGAATAATCGAAACCGAAATCATTATATTCCCCTCGCAAAAAAGACCCAATCACGAGCAAAAAGCAAAAGCATCCTCTCTCAACTCTCACTCTTTCTCTCCCGCGCAAAGGAGGGGCTGGCGCTCGCAGTCACCGCGTCGTGTACGCGCGCGGAGCAATCATTCGTCCTCAGCTCGCTCGCGCCTCGCGCGCGACAGATTCTACGAAACGACTTCGGTTTCCAGTTTTTAAAGGCCGCGCGTTGGCGCGCTGAGGATTTGCATAAATTAGGGTTTATCGTTCCGAGAACCTCACACGCACGTGTATATGTATATACAGGGGAATGCATTCCCTCCTCGTCGCGTCCGTATATATATACATATATACATACGCAGGATTTATGGGAATAGTCTTTCGCGAACGAACGGAAGAGGGAGAAATGTCGGGACGCGTTTTTAATTAAAAAAAATCATTTCGATTTCACGCGTTTCGAAAAATAGCGCGATATTGGTGTGTTGGAGTATATATATATAGTGCGTCCCTCTGCGCGCGCGGGCGCGTCGTGTTATAATTAATGCGCGCGCCGCGGCGGGGTTTTGAAGCGAGCGCTGCAGCAGCCTATATACTTTTCGGGGACTAGAGATGGCTGACGTTGAATCCTATTTATTGGTATTGGCGGATATTGTTGCTGCGGGTTAAAAATCGCTCGGGGAGAGTAGGTTGATTTATTCCTCTATACGCGGGGCGAAGATTGTTTTTGCGCTTTTTCTATACGGGGACGTTCTATAGATACTTTGTGTATGCGGCTTGAAATTCGCCTTTGTTTTCTTTTTTTCTTCAACGTTTTGCATAGAGTCAACTGAACTATGAAGGACCACGCGTCTAACTTATTTTCGGCGACGAAATAGCTCCACATTATAGAATATTATATCTTACGAGTGAGAGTGATTTATACGTTATTAAAAATTAAAGAATTTGAACGTTCAAGAATTATACCAAGGATATCTTGCGAATCTCATTTTTTCTTCTCCCTCGAGCGATAAAATAATTGATAAATAATTCGAATTTAATAGCACCATAAATTCGTCATCTCGTAACAAAGGACACTTTTCAGAGCCGAAAATCAAAGTCGCGGCGCCGTAGCGTAACTGCCCTTTTATAAAGACCCATCGCCCATAAAATCCCATAACCCAAAATTACAAAACTCCAGCGTAACATATCCTTCATTGTCCCTTCGCAACCTGCAGGTTTCCAAATTCACAAACCCTCGAAAGCTCACGCGCACCACTTGAGGATTTCCCTGTGCCACCAACTGCTCTCTCTCTCTCTCTCTCTCTCTTTCTCCTATATAACTATGATGCAGCGAATCTCACCGCTGAAGTGCGTGAAAAGCGAACGAGCTTTTGATTCACTCTTCCTTCCTTCCTTACCCAGTACATATAGTATATGCGTGGCGAATCGAGATCGACAATCGAGAAAGGATTAGGCTTCACGGTGATATAAGAGGAGGGCGCGCCAATTTTATTTATACCATGATGCCCCTCGCTCTCCTGTGTATGTGTCCTTTATTCTCGCACCCTAGAGTTGCGCACGCGCAGCTCGCCCGCTATTGTCGCTGAAGTTTTAGTTTTTAAATACATTAGGCGGAGAGAGAGAGAGAGAGAGAGAGAGAGGTGTCACGAGGCCGAGAGTAGATTATACGTCGACGGTGGATTGAATTTCGCTGTCCTGTTGGCGTTATTGATGAGACTTTAACGTTCTTACTGCGGATAAATTTTACGCGTGAACGAGAAAACAGCCTGTTCTGTAGTGCGGTGACATCACTTTTGACATGATGTCGTATATATAAGCGAGAAAAGCGTGACCTTATAGGGAAATGCTCGTAATAGATATGTAATTTAATCTCTATGTCCAAAACATGAAAACTCATGTACAGATGTAATAGTGTTGCGTAACTTATCGTCATACACCAATTGTTCTTAAAGTTGCATACAATTTTTTACCAGAAAGTGATTGTAGAACATTGGTTATTTGCATTGAGACTATAAACAAAAATAAAAATTTTCATAGCAAGTTCTATAATACACATAATAGACAATGACCAACAGATCTCTCAATAACTCGCAAAAATACACTTTTATACCGATTCCCACCCATCGTACACAATTCTCTCCCCCAAAAACGAAAAAAAAATCGCCCATCGCATCCCGAAAACACACACGAGCGTAAAAATTCACCAGCCTAAACACGCACGAGACCCCTCGAGAAGTCCGAAAAATTCACACAAAAAGCCCCGATTCCACCGATCCATATACCTCGCACGCGCATCGAGATTTCCTCTCCGTTCTCGCGGTCTTGTCACGGGGTCCTACTATATATACGTACCTCCATCCCTGTCTCTCACCCCACGTGCGCAGGCCGCGCAACCGCCCGAGGCAGCTGTGCAAAAACGGGGGCCCCAGCTGCGCGCACCTTTGGCATTGCAGCGAGAAGCGGGGGGGAGCAGCCGACGACTCGTCGTCGACGTAGAAGAAGTGGAGCGTTACTGCCGTGTATATATACGCGTGTCGGTTGGAGAGGGGCCCGCGATTGGCCGATATTAGATCCGGTTCATTACTCGCGAGGCTGGCGTGCCCGATGCCGCTCTGGGGAAAATTTCGTATAGTTGTAGCAGTATACAGTTGCACTTGTGCGCGGGACGGTGAAAAGGTGTATGTGAAATGCTGGATGATGGGAATGAGGATGGGATGAGGGGTCGCGTGTTGAAGGTCTCTCTCTCTCTTTTTTTGGGATGATTGGCGCTGAGGTGATGGATCGGAGCGATAAGGGATGGACACCTTGACATGAATTTTTTTTCCTTTTTTTTAAGGATATAGTTAGTATTTAAGTATACGCTTGGGTGGCGAATATATAGGGACGTGCATATATGGTGGAATCCTAGTTTCGTTCTGTGATTAATCGTGCGTCGCATCTGAATCGATGCCCCAACAATTTTTCTATATATTCTATCTTCTGATGTTTAGTATATAAGAGAAAAGCCAGATAAAAAGCGTGATGAATCGAATAGTAATAATCTCGCGGCGATTTATTATTATCTACTAACCAACCAATCGTTGTGTAACCGCTAAACAACCCCAAAACAGTCGCAACGACACGTACAACTGCGTTAACCTCGCCAACACCCTTAAACAATCAATCAACCTTGAACCTCGCGCGTAAGCTAATCCAAACCCATCGTCAGCGTCATCGCACATCCACGCGACACACTCGACACACGCGCGCATATATAATTCAGCCACTATAGCTGCGATTGAATCGTATAAAAGTCGATCCGAATTTCCTTCTTCTTTTTCTTCTAATCCCGCCGCGCGCGCGCGCGGCATATGCACGCGCGTGTATATACGCGCCGCTCATGAATAAACGACGAGAGGATTCTCTCTCTCTCTCTCTCTCTCCTGCGGGAGCAAGATTAATGGTCTAATCGACGGGCCAATTGATTTTTCGCATTAGGCCCGCCAGCGAGCAGCACAGCAGCACGGCTCATCGACGATCTTTCCCTATATATAAGCTGCGATAAGGAGAGGGGCGTGATTCACAAGGCGCGATGGCGTGGCGTGTCTAGGGTGTGGGGAGAGGGATATATATGCGTTTCGACGGGTCTATAGTGTAGTATTGTGTGTATGTTCAAGGTTGCTGGTGAGATATAGCAAAATGCATTTTATTTGAGGTTTCTCGGGAAATTAGTGTGTATGTGTGAAACAGCGCATCACGTAATGTTCCGCGCAAAACGAAATTTGCGACGGGTGATTGAAAAATACAATAATATATACGCACAAATTATATACTTCCAAGTTTCCTTCATTGTAAAGATTGATTAGACCCGTATTGAACGGTTACGCAAAAGACTAAATCAATAACGACCAAATAAACGACAAACATCTTCCTATAGCCACAGTCTTTACTTGTTTTTTCGAACTAATCGCAACCTAAGTAAATATATATGTATATAATGATGTATTGATATACCTAAACGCTATTTTTTAAGTTTTAAGTATTTATAATTAATATGTATTCGTAACAACTATAATAATGCTGTAGTGTCAAATTGGATAAAATACAGTGTTTAAATATAGTTCAAATTATCATTATACATTCGGTATGACTTACACCAACAATATTCTTCGTAAATATAATAACGATTCAATTAAATTCATTATACCAAACTCATTAAATTAACCACACTCTAATCAACCTTCACGTCTCAATGTATCCCCAACGTATGATTTCAATCAAAACACCCAATTACCACTCGCGCGCCCACGCACACCTCATAAAAAATTCTCCGCCATCAGCATATATATAGATATCCCCTCGAAAAAAAGCCTTCCTCGCGAAGGCAAACAAAATCGCACACATGAATGTTTAAAACCACTGCAGCAGCAGCAGCGGCAGCTCCGCCCCCGTTTAATCGCGCGTCATCGTCATCGTACACTGGGGGGGTGCAAGCGCACGTATATATACGCGAGGGTAAACAGCGTGTAACCACTGGGGACTCGCGTGCGCGAAAGACGAGAGATCGCGCATAAACGATTCTATAAATATTTTATTGGCTCGTCGAGCGCGGCGAGGCTTTATTGTACGTAGCCGCGTACTGGGGCTAATCCAATGATACGGTGGGTTGAGCGCCCGCGCGCCCTGCTACGGGGGTCGGACGAGAGACTGTTTTTTCGCTGGTGTCTTTTGGGGTGGGTGCTGGTGTTGCTGATTGATTATGACGCGATGTAGTATAATTAAAGTTGGTGGGTATTTTTTTTTTGTGTTTCTCCTTTGTGGGGCTGATATTGCTTGTGGCGAAGTGTATATACATGCTTATTAATTGTTGGTGTAATAATTATATAGTGTCATTGAAATATATATATACAAGTAAGTTGTTAGAAACTATATTATATTGAATATACATTAGAAGTAATTTATAGAGGCAACATGCGTTCTATTCGTTACAGCTTATTAAACTATAAAATTTTTCACCAAGCGTGTGTGCCTATACGTAAGGGCAAAAATTTCGGGAAAGTGTCTACTCCCAATCGCTCGCTTTATTTAAAACTCGGCACGTATCCGCTCCCCCTGCATGGAATTCCATCAACTTCACCTAGTTTGCCAAATAAAACAGCGTAACTCATAGGGCGGCAAAGGCAAATTCCCCAGTGAAAAAGGAGGATAAAGAGCTCTCGATTCGGCCAAAGTAAAAGGCGCGCGCAGGTCCTCTCGTTCGATTCGACTGCGCAAAGTACTCGAGCGCTTAATTAAAGCTCCGCCGTCGCGGCTACCTTTTTCGCCTCCTTTGCGCCGTTCGCGACGGCCTTGATTGGTGCACTGCTGCGTTAGGTATGTGTGTGTTTGTGCTGCTTCTGGGGGGCCCCGTTTATCGGCCGACAGAGAGTAAGAGAGTTTGCCACTCCGTGAAGGTATGTGTACTCGTTTGAATTGGGATAAGTGGGGGTCTGTAATTGGTGGTTCTGGAAGATTTTGGTAATGTGGTGGTGAAGAAAAATTTCTCTTGGATTAAGAATGATGCATTGTTTACTTGTGATTGGTATGATTTCTATACTTACGGAAATCGTGTTCGTCCAGTAAAAATATAATTATTACTGATACTATAACTATAGTAATAATAAAACATTGAAAATGTAAGGGAGATCACAGTACAATATATAAGGTTTTTTTGATGCCAAGGGTCTTTTAATTTTTCATTTTCATTAAGCCACTTAATAACTTAAATTTACTATTTACTACTTAAATTTACTTGTTACGAAACCGATTGTAAATCCGTTCGTATTGAGATTTTCTTTTACAACCTTTAAAAAATCTTTAAAACCTTTTTATTCTTTAAAACCTTGTCTTAG
>JAPYZP010000522.1:0-53346 GCA_030522985.1 Torymus sinensis | reverse complement strand
TTTTAGAATATTGAAAAAGAATAGACACGTATTTTTTCTTTTTTCATGTGGATGAATATTAACCGAGCTACAGATGTTTGAAATTTTCGGATTTTTGATATATATAGATATACTGCAATGTTAATGACGTCACAGTCATATATGAATGTGACGTCACGGTCAAAATTCAATGAGCTTTAACACTTTCAATTTACAATTAATCAAAACAACAAAAAATACGTGACGATTATTTTTTGCCATTCTATACGACGTATTTAATAAAATATAAATTTATTTTTTATGCAAGGACCCAATTCCCTTCCTAAAGACATTAAATATCCCTCGAGATTATCTCGCTTTAAGATCGCTCTCAGATCATACTTATATTTGTTAGATTAAGACTCACGTGCTAGTAATCTAGTTATAATGTCATCTGCTACAATTGCTACGATAGCTAATGCTGTGATACACTAGTAAATATTCTTGCTATATACTCTTTTTATGGATTACTTTTGTGGTTCACTTGTAAATACTTGTAAATATCTTTTATATATGCATCTTTTATTTTTTGGAATTTACCAAAAATAAATAAATTCAAATTCAAAATTGAAATTCATAAAGAATGACGTAAACTAATGATTGTTATAATAATCTTTTCCTTTGCCATGCGGCTGCGCCTTATCCCTGAAAGAAAAGTATCTCTAGGCACCCCTTGACTCGGTCTGACGTGATGGGAATGTCTGGAATTCAATTGCTGACGCCTGGCGAGGGTTCATGACGAAGGGTTGATGGGATGCATTATACTGGGGGATTTTCCCGACTAAATTTAACGCCAACATTCTGATACCTAACATAGATTCGACATGCTATGGGGGGATTTGTGATTAATACTAATTCCAATGATTTTATTCTGTACGAGACTGGAATAATTCATGACAAAACTGAAAGTGTCTTAAATGAAGATTGATTGCAGGAAAAAGAATTTTAAATAGGAGAGAAATTATTCAATACAAAATATTTTTTAAATAAAAAGAAAAGCCTTTTATATAACTAGTCTATAAAAAATTATAAATATATCTGTATGCATTTTTAATTAAATTAATAAATTCAAGCGCAGTATAATTATCCAGAAGAAATGTAAAAAGGAATAAGTCAATCATATCTCGTCTAGGTATGCAAATAGTATGGATGAGAAGTTCATTAATCGAGTGCAAAAGGTACAACTTTGATCTGGCCGATTTGATATAACGGAGCGCTGCATTGTAAAAGGTTTACGTGAGTCATCGCGCCCACCGGATCGACGCATTATAGCCGAGTTTGACAGTGCGGCGCTAGCGAATAAGAAGGAGAGAGGGAGGGGGGGAGGGAGAGAGAAAGAGAAATAGGAAAAAAAGAAGCGAAAAGGGAATCGAGGCTATATAAGCTAGAAGAATTCCGGCTCCGTTCATCGTGTGTGCCGAGTGAGATTAGTAAATCCACATTATTAGCTTTAATGAGCCTCCAGCTCCGCCGCCGCCACGCGGTGGGCCCGACCGCCTGCAAGGGTCAGCCCGCGGGCACCGGCCGCGCCGCTCGAATTCTCTTTGAGGATCTTTGCGCGCTGCCTTCCGCGCAAATAAAATCTTATTTCGGATAATGTGCTCGGCCACGTCCGATTTTATCTCCCCAACATAACATTCAGAAATTCATTTTTTATACACTTTTTTTGCCTTTACTTTGTCTCTTTAACATTTCGCACAAACAATTATATTCTACAATAAGAGCGTTCTATGTAACCTTGCGGTTGTGTAACAATTACTGTTGATAACAATAATTGCGTAAATTATAGGAATCTCGGTCGTTGAGAGTTAATGTGACATATCCGAAAGTTTGAAATAAAATAGTTGACGTGGTATAGATTAAAATAGTAAAGTCCCGAGCCTCGAGAGGATGCGCTTCGAGGGTGGGCCAAACTGGAATCTACTATTACTATTATAGCCTGGCAGTTCGCCGCTGTTATTGGCATAATAGGAACAAACGCGCGCGCGGCCGCTCCATATAACGAACGGCTCGCTGAGCGACGGGTTTCACTCTCGATCGGCTGGGCGCGCGAGCGCGCGAGCGCGCACCGATCGAAGGACATGGAGGGAACGAGCGAGCGAGCGAGCGGCCGAGCTTATTTGCATATTCCCCAGGCAACATGTGTTCCGCGACATTTTTTCGCAAATAATTAAAATGCGCGTGCTCAGGTGGATTGAGACGTTAGCCGATCGACGAGATTAGCGCTCGCTCGCTCGCTCGCCTGCTCGAGACCCGCTCGCTGACTCGCTGATATAATATTTACCTCGCAACTCTGCCAGTGCTTTTCACTCATTAAAAGATGCATATAAGCTTATATATGCATATGAAAATATCATTAAATCTTACTTATTGCCTCATTAAAATTACCTCTTCATTTTATTTTTATTCTCTTCCCTGCCTGACAATCCATCGCAATCTATATTATGTACGCTGTCCCAACTTTTTTCAAACTGCAATATAACTATACGATAAAATGCTTCATAGATATATTTTCCGTCTAATAAATACCCGCGCACGAAATTTCCTTTCCCCTTCTTCTTGCGTGCTTTAAACGATTATCATATAGTTTTAAATTTTCATTTTCAAATAATATTTCATGCATATAATCTCTGTTATGTTTTGTATGCTGTTTTATGCCTTTTATGCTGGAAAAGTATTTTTCTTTTATAAACAACAAGAACAACAGGAACATTATTTTAACAAATAGTTGCAAGTGTTTCTCTCGTTTCAAATGATAAAATGTACTCTTGAAAATTAAAAAAAAAAACGCGATGACATAAAAAACTCTTTGAATAACAATATATAGTATATTCTTGAGGCAAATACAAAAGTTGGGATGACATTTGATGCTCGTATATTCTTGCAATAACAACTCAGAACGCCAAAAGCTTTCCAAAGAGGACGAAAGTTATTATAGATAACTATCGAATTGAAGTAATATTGTTGAAAAAAAGTGATTGTCTAGAGATGTACGTCGCGGTGTTATAGAGTATAATAATTAAGAGGGGGCAACCCTCGTCAAGCCGCGAATTTCGAAAGACTGTCGTTTGTCAGGAGCGCTAACAAGTAGAAAGGCACGGCTCATGCGCGGGGGAAAGTGTCAGACGTTCGCGTCAGCCGTAGTCGTTGTCGTAGACGCGCGCGCTATCATCTCGGGACGAAGGCGGAGAGAGAGAGAGAGAGAGAGAGGGGGAGGGGGGGGGGGGAGGAGAGGCACATACACGTCGCACAGTCTGCGATTACGCTCTTGACTTTCGCGGTCAAGCTGCTCTCCGCGGCACTCCTACACGCGCGGGATGCGGCTCCTACCGACGCTATTTATAGGCGCGCTATTACTTTATTGCGGGCGTACACCTACGAGCCGGGGCTCAAATCGCAGAAACGTGCGCTGAACCCCCTCATGCTCGCAAGACTTTCACACGGGATATTATTGCCATTTTTCCCTCTCCTCTCAACTTTATGTTTTCTTCAATAGTCACTCTCGCATCGCTTGCTTCTCATTTCATTCCTGTCATTTTCGATGAATGTATACACATAAGATTAAACCTCGGATAACGTCGTTACTTCATCTGCCTCCCGGCTCTTCCGAAATTAGCCTTTTCTAATTAATCGTATAATTAAAGTTATAATCGTACAAACAATGCTTAGAAAATGTTATTACAAGTTATTTGTTTTAAAAGAGGTATACTTATACGCAGACACTAAACTTATACGACGTCAATCATCACTCTTCAATTTTAACTACGATTATTCAAAGGTATATTTATTAAGTTAGCAATGAAAACGTTTTTGAATAAATGACTTTCTCGAATGAGTATTCACCTTTCATTACATTGCAAGATATTTAGTGGTCCCGGGGATCGCTTTGCGGTTAAAAAAAACGTCCATAATACTGGCATTGATCGGCGGAAACGAAAAGTGCATGTCAGACATGACGCGCTCGCGTGAAAACGCAGAGAGATGTACAAATGAACCGCGTTCGGTTAAGCATCCGGGTTTCGAATAAGGTACAATGTATATGTTTGTACAATACTTGCGAAATATTTATTCTCTCTCAACACGCAAGCCCCTTTTTATTGTTCTTCTAAGCCACCTCGATACATTTTAATTTGAGAGTGCAGCCAATTAACGTATCGACTGATTTAGCAAAAATGGTGCATATGTTAATAAACATTCGAAGCTGTCAATTGTGTAGGAGGAAAGAGCGAGCTTGGGCCGATGGGACGGGGAGATAAAAGTGTTGTATACAAGATCAGATGTCATCGGGCGTTATTCACAACGGGAGAGTAACTCCGTGTGCTCGCGAGCAGGCGGGGGGAAGAAAAAGCGACACGATCAGAGTTGGTGGATATGCAGCACAGGCGGTTTGAGGCTGTTTGCCGGCATCGCGCAAACGTACGTGTGTCTCCCTCGTTGTCATTTCGCTACATAATGCAGCGTCATTGACGGCGGACAATTAGCGCGCTCGCGGCGAGAGACAGGTGAAGCGTGCAGGCGCACAGTACATACATGCACTCACACACACAAGCGCACGTCACGCCCCTTCAGTGTTGCCAGGGAGCGTCGCTTAATTTTGCCCCCACCCCGCCTGCGCGATCGCTCTCGCAACTCCCTTATCGGACAATCATTTCTCCCGAGACACGGCCGCCCGCGATCGAGAAAGAGAGAGAGAGAGAGATAGATCGCAGGGACTATTTCATTTGCGCGCGCGCTCTCTCTGTTTCTCTTCGATACATCCGCCCGTCGCTCTCCCTCTCTATACATACACCCACCTACACGTACGTGTGTGTGTGTGATAAATAACGACCTGTCTGTCGGAATCTTTCCTTTTGACTTTTAAATCGCTCGAGCGCAAAACCCGACTAAAGTTTCTCGCCTGTCAAGCACGAAAACATCCCACGAAATTATGCCTTGCCGCCATTATCGACGTTTAAATCATTTTCTATTTCGATACATTTTATTGTAACTGAGCTATGCTTTGGCCTTTAGAGACAACTCTTGTCTAGCTACTACAATATAATATACGTTGGGAATTTGTAAAAACATTTTTGTTGATATATAAAAAGACGAAGTAACTATGTATTTTGAGATCGTCAATAGCTTTCTGTCTAATCCGGTATTGCAATAGATCATTACTTTGCGTTGGACTATTCTCGTGTTCGAGCCGGGTAATTCAGCCACAGGCTATCACGAGGACATTCGTGATCGCGAGAAGCAATCAAAAGGCTATTTATATGATCGATATCGTTTGATCCTATACCAAGCGCAATCAAAAATCTAACGGGGGAAGATTATTGTAGGGATAACAGAAGTTTTTTTTAATAAATGACTGCCATTAAAAATTATAATATTAAATTTACTCTCTAAATATGAATAAGTGAAAAGTCGTTCACTGGTGCGCGAATAAGTGAAGCAGTGGAATAAATGAATATTCATTAGAAAATTAGTCGATAATTTTTTCACTCACTCGCAGCGGTGAGCGACTTTTGACTTATTAATTTTTATAGCGAGAGTTTGAGCATTTGCCAGAAGCGGTTGTAAAGGATAATATTTTTTCTGGCCAATTTGAGAGATCGGTATTGTACAGGTTAAGGTAAGCCATTATCTGGGACAGAGTTGCAGGAGCCATCGAGCTACCATTTCTGACGGCTTCTCGCTAGAGTAATCGCATGCTCCGATGCAGCATAAACGCGAGCGAACGGCTACTAAACTTGCATCTTTATTCCCGCGAGTCGAGTCTGCGCGCTGCAGCTGGAATTTTTACGACTCCATCAAGCGGCTGTCTCTCCTTATCTTGCCTCCTCTCACTTCGGATAAAGGCAACTGGTGCGTTAATTACGACGTTTGGATTCGCCGGTCGCGCGCGGCCTTATTCTTATTTGGGCTCCGCGCGCGGGTCGCTCGCGTTTTTTCCAGCGCGCCGCGGGAGACTCGTCGAGAGAGGCGAATCGAAGAAAATGACTAACGCGCCGTGCTCTAATTACTTTTTGTCAAGCGCTTAATTGAATGGTACCAAGGCTTTCTCTAGCTAGTGACGGAAGGGTCCATATAAACGCGCGATAGGTGCATTTGAAAAGAGTTAAAAGGTCTATAGACGAGTGGAGCGGAGAAAAGAAATGAAGACACCGAGCTGCTTTTAGGCCGGCGCAGTCGCGAAAAGAGCTATTCCCACGATTATCTTGCACAGAAGCGTCTCCGCGAACAAGCGGTAACACATGAAATTATCAGCGCGGGCGATCAGCTCGGCACGTCCTATACGCAAATGGAGGAAAAAGTCTACGGTAGCCGTGTGCAGTAGCAGCTCGCGGAGAAGAAGAAATCTCCCGGGCGCTAGAACTATCGATCTTGCATTCGGACAGGTTGCAGCTCCCCCCCCCCCCCCTCTCTCTCCTTCTCTAAGATCTCGGAGTCCTTGATAGAGCGATTTCGTCCGGGCTGCACCCAAGTATAGGCTGTCCGCTAACTCGAGAGAGAAAGAGAGAAGGAAAGAAACCAGTCTACGTGCGCGGTGCAGTGCGCGCACACGGCTGACAGTGCAAACAGACCCACAATTTTCTCGATACCCCGGTACTTAAGCAAAGTAACCGTTGGCAGTAACGGAGAGAGCGCGCCGATTAGCGAGGGATCGCCCTGAAGGCGCGCCGATCGCTTTTCCAGTAAACTGACGAAAAAAGCCCGCCGCCGCCGCCGCCTCGGCTCACTGCAACTCTTCGCGGTAAAAATACGCGAGCGAGCCGCTGGAAAAAGTTCCCCTCTCTGCTGCCCTCATCGCGTGCGCTTGCGGCCGCCGGCTTACTTACTCACAGCTATTCGTGCAGCCGCAGCAGTGACAGAATTCTCTTTGTCCGCGCGTGACAAAAATCGCCCCTCGTCTTTCTGTATCATTCAACTTTTCTTATTCCCGCGAAATTATTCTCGATAATGCTGCTAATTCCGCACGCTAGCGGACACATTAGTGGTTGACGCTTTAATTTCGCTTAATTTCCCGCGTTTGCAAACCTGTATTTCAGCACGCACTATTACATGTATCTCGCTCTCCGATCTGAATTCATACATGTCGGACTCATTACCACTTATAATTCGAGCTTTCGTTTTTCCCTTAAAGAGCAATAAATTGACACTATTTTCGCAGCCGTGTTTACAGGCACTAGACTGGGGCTTTGTGCCGCACGAAATCAGGCGGCTTCGATAAAATCTATTTTAAAGGCGCGCGCTGCTCCCCTCCTCTCGCGCATACGTGTATATAGCTACGCGGAACGATCTCTCATATTTCGAATGGCTTCGGCGTAGCTGCCGCTGCGCCTTTCGTCTCAATTAGCGGCCGAGAGACAAGTATAAGAGTCCGGGAATCGGCTTTCCAGCTTCCCGCATGGAGCAGTGGCACGTGCTCCTCGCAGCTCGCGTTTTCTGCAGAGAGGCCGGATGAGCGAGATGCGAAGAGAAAGAGCGAGAGGGAGAGAGAGAGAGAAGGAGTGAGCAGCGCCCGGGTGGTCGCGCACGTAATATCGCTCCTTAATGACGTGATCTATCAATCGCTCCCACTGTTTTCTAACTCGGCAAACCGCCGCCGCGTCTCCCTCCCCCCGCGCGCGCGACTTCTTTCGGGCCAATCGCGCCGACGACTTCCCTCTGCAGCGCTGCACATAGGCAGTCGAGTCGCGCGCTTTCTCCGTCGAGCGTCGATTTTTCCTCTCCTCTTTAGTGCGCGGCCAAGTCGTGTGGGTTTTGCTCGCTGATTAGACGGGCCGAGTCATCGCCACTTTCTCGATTTGTCGCCGCTTCCGCGAGTGCAGCGGCGCGACGACTTTTCTCCCGCGATTCCGCCTCGATTGAAACGTTTTCCTACGTTACGCGCGCTACTCGCCCGACCGAGCGACCGGCTCAAGCGACAAATTTCCCGCGAACCAGTCGCGGACGTGGCAGCCTTTTTAATTATGCCTTTCTTTTTTAACCTGCACCGATCGATTAAATTACCCGCTCTCGACACGTTGCATGATTATTCCATCGTTATAAGCGCCTTCTCCTACACGAAATTTGGTAACGACGATATAATCACATGGATCAGGCTACAATTCCGCTTCTAATTGTCGTGAAAAATCGGAATTTTTGTCGATGCGCGTATAATAGGGTGAACGACCGGATAAAAGTGGAATTAGAGATATAATTGACTGGCGGGCTGAGAAGCATAGGCAGAAGACGGAAGAAACGGCAATAAACTTCTAATTGGTGGGTCAAGCTCTAGTTCAATAAATGGGCTTATAAGAACTTGCGCGTCGCTCCTACTTTTTAATGGTGATTGCAGGTTCGCGTAAAATTATTGAATTAGTGGGAACGGAGGGACTTTGTTTTATTACCAAAAAAAAAATGAGAAAAAAGACAATGCACGCACGAGAGGCGATGAGGCAAGAGACGAGCATTTCAATTACAATAAGCGTTGAATAAATCTTCGGAAAGTGCACGTACATGTATATATAATAGGATATCTCGCCTTCGGAACTTATCAATATATCCTTCGGGCTGAACGCGGTCGTAATTTTCCGCGGCTCGGCTCGGAGCGTTGTTATAGCACTCCTCGGCCGCACGATTAAGCAATAAATTAAGCAGAAAAAAGGAGGCGCATTGTAGTCGCGGCACAGACTGGTAAATTTGCCAGCGCTCGCGCGTAAAACGATAGAAATCGCGCTCGAGTGCGCATTCATTTGGATTTATTACTCGCGCGGCTGATTTCTCGCGCTTCGCACAAAACGTCGCGGCGTGCCTGAAGCGAGCGAGCGGAGAGAAAGAGCGCGGAGGTGTTCATCACGCGAGTGGTAGTAAGTTACGGCCTCGTGGTAAAAATCTGCGCGCATGACTCCTCTCCCTCGCTCTCTTTTGGCGGCGGCGGCGCGTAAGGAGAAGCATTTAATCAGCGGCTTTCTTTGACCCATCGCCGGCTAGCTGCCGACCGCAAGATCATCTGGCGCGCGTGCGTGTTATTTTGCTATTCCCTTTTCATGACGATTCAGGCCTTGACTCGAGCGCCTCTCGGGAGTAATCTGCTCCCCCCTCCTCTGCGCTCCTCTCATTTTGTGGTTTCCTTTTATTTATATGATTTATCTTAATGAATCACGCGAGTGCTAGATTGCCGCCGCGTAAAAGTATCAGCAGTTAATTTAATTCGCGAGGGACGAAAAGGTATCGCTTCGGGTGATTGCACTGGGGCGGCAAAGAGGCAGATCGACATAATGCACTGGCCCGTCCGGCAGGCAGAGGGGATAATGCTCGTGTCACAATATCACTGGCGCAAATATTCACTGAACATCTCACAAGGAATCACAATGAAAAAGGCCGCATCGGAGAGGATTACGGAGCTTAGCGAGGCGCGCCGAGGCGGAAAGAACGGGGAGAAACAAGAGCAGGCTCGAGGCTAATATCGGTGGGCCCGCGGGCCCGTGGCGCGGCTTATACATATATATGGCGGTAATAGAGCGAGAAAAGCGTGCCATCATTAGCGTCTCCTCGATGCGTCAACTCGCTCCTGCGCAAATGTCGAACCCGCACACTCACACACACACACACACAGGCACGCACAATGTTCTGCAGGCGGCTCGAAAATTCGAGATTGAGAGATAAGTATTCGGAGCGCGGGGCGGAGGGAGTAATGTACGTACGGAGTGCGTGTGCCCACGTAGAGGGCGCGTGCGCGAGTGCGAGACTGCAGCGCTGGCGAGGTGCGCGCGCGTGCTCGACGATGGCTGGCCCGGTGGTGGGAGTAGTGCGCGGAGCGCTTTTTCTGGTGGGGGCCGGCCGCTGCGTGCGGTCCGCGGCTCGACGGACCACCCAAGTCGCGCTCGCTCGCTTGCGTATATGTGCCCACACGAGCACGCGCTCGCACGTCTCTCTCTCTCTCTCTCTCTCCCTGAGAAAGCCCCGAAGTGCCGAGAGAGACGAGTCGCGGAGAGCAAGGACCACCGAACTCGGATTATGTTTTGGCGTATTGGCGCGACGAGCATTATCGATCACTTTATTAAAGCCGGACTCGAGCGAGCCGCATTACCTCGCTCGGCTTTTTATTCGCTTTTTATTACCTCCTCCCCTGCAGCCGAGTCCGAGGAAGAGCGCGGCGCTGCGCTCTCCTTTGACCTCATTTCTCTTTTTTTTTCGACAACTATGCTACCTACTCCTTATTATCTCATTTCGTTTCTTGCTCTCTTTTTTGCTCCTCCGACCAATCGTAATAACACGTTTTTCGTTTTATCGCGAGCTGCCGCGTATTATGGGATCGAGATAAAACGTCAGATAAGGGCCATCGCGAGGAATGCGACTATTAATCTATAGGCTTAATCCCAGGCCCATCACGTGTCCCTTATAATAATGATAATTTATTAACTCCTCGAAACTTCCTACAGTTATAAATGTTTAGCGATAAATCGTGTTTCCTGCTATTCAATTATGTAAGCGAGCGCAAAAGTGACGCGTACTCGCGCGTTGCAGTAAATAACCGCACTGGCGAAAATCCTCCCAGCTGCTGCAGTGGGAAAAAATCTCGCACAGAGCGGCTTTTTGCGCAAAGTACAATAAACTCGGGAAGAACGCGGGCCTCCGGCGATGAGGTGTCGCGGCCGAGAGTTCAGGGGTCGGCGGTGTAAAATCCGCGTCTTACTACCGGGGCTCACCGCGCTCTCAGCGTTATAAAGTCGCGCCAACACCTGTTAAGCCCGGCGAGAGCCCCGGCCGCGCGGCATAATTCAATTCGTTTGCCAACGCTGCGCGCCGCGGATTGATTTACTATCGGCATCCTCTCCCTCTCTCTCACAAGCGCTGGATGCTTCGGCAGTGCGTGCGGCAATTTTCGAGAATATTACATGCTAGTGGAAAAATAAATTGCAGATTAATCGTGGAATTGAGTGTATTTTGAAATAGTCATTTTACGAAGATAAAAAAACTATGCTAGTTGATGATTAATCGTAAAGTTATATAATTTATTTAAATACTAAAGGCCTATGCGTACGGCAAATTGCATATGCAAATTGCATTTTCCTCGCGGCTTTAAAGTAAGACATTCAGATTTGCATTTTAATCCATCTTCCGAGCTTCAACACTGTTAAGTACGCCAATCCTTCCGGTTCATTAAGCAACTTACGTCGCAGATCTTGAGTTATTTGGGTCAGTTGAACATAATCCAAGAAATTATAATAATTTACATTAATTTCAATCTATAGCATATATTCGTGGCATTACACTGCTGCGTGATTGAGCCAACAAACAGAACCGGTACTTGTTTAAAAAATAGCAAAAATTTTCCATAATATATTAAGTAATTTATTAGTCAGTTTACTCTTGTGAGTAAAGTATATTATTATGTGTAATTACAGTCATGGTCACTTTCCTTTGCTATTATTACCGCAGGATTCCAACTAATAACTTAATTGCGATTTAATTATTTACAATTATTTTCTTTTAGATTATTCCAGTAGTAACTTCATTTTCTCGCAAAGCTAAAAATACCACCGCCACACACGTGGTATTTAAATAATTTGAAGCATTAAAATGTCTGATGAAATTCGTGGAAGGAAAAATGAAATATGGCGGTTTAATTCGAGACACGAGGTACAGGAAGTGCGAGGCAAAATTACAATAATCCAATATTGGTTTTTCGAGAGAAAAAAAAAGGAAAACAAAGGTTTGAGAGGAGAAACTGCGCGCGCCTGCTCGGTGAGACACTTTCGTCGAGGCCCATTAATTATTCATGAAATTTCCACTCGCTCTTCATTGTCAGACGGGACGCGGCGCATCGTCGCGCGCGCGCACATACGGGCGTATCGAGTTCATCCGTATTAATTCATCGTCATAATCGAGTGTATACATATATACCATACGGGATGCGGCTTCGTTTAAATAACTCGTTCGCTAACGACGTCGGGAGAGGAGCGATTCGTTCAAGGCAGCGTATCGCGTTCGGTAATGATTTTAAACGAGAAGAAAACACCTTCATTACCTCGGCCTGCGCAAAGCAGCGCAAAAACGAGACAACGGAAAAATGCTAATTATATGACATTCGAGAGAGCGGCCGAAACAAAAACTCCTCGCGAGAGCGCACATACGAACTCTCGAGGCGGCGGCGCTCTGAAAAAGGGAAGAGCAAATAAAGAATGCCCAACAAGTACAAAAGCTCGCGTGCACTTGTATTTCTCCGTTCGTCGGTATAACCGATGCATGCATTAAGCGCCGAACAAAAAATACCGCATGTCAGCGCTTTTTTCAAAACGTACTTTTAAAGTTATTAATGATTAGCCAGAATCGCCTACAAATTGCCCCTCGTTTTCTCTTTTTTTTTACGAGTAGAGATGTACTCTTTTATCACAAACATCTTTTGCTATCTATTGATTGCAGGCAGCATAAGCGACATTTCCATACCCCAACAATCGAAGAAGTATTAATAATTTAGCGGTCGTATAAAAATCGGCGGGACGCGCAGGGGGAAGGAGAGCGGGCCGCCGTGAAAGGTTGGCCGGAAGAACCGACGCCGATGATGCATCGCCGTGCGCGTGCGCGTGCGCGCTGCCGCTCATTATTGCAATTAGCATGCTAATCTTGGGGGCAGGCCTCTAATGAATATGAAAAGCAATAGCGCGCGCCGATTGCGCTGCTCGGAGCTCTGCTCGCCCCTCGTAAAATTCCCTTCTTTACGGAGAGCCGCTGCCCTCCGCCGAACTTACGGCTTTATCTCCTCGGCCCTTTCGCTGCAGTGACGCACGCGCAGAACGCGATGCGAGAAAGAACGAACGAGTGTCGGAGGGATATGCCGGAAAAGGCAGCCGCGCTATTGCTGGCTATATGCACTTGTTATAGGTAGCCTATTCCGACGAGGAAGTTGAGAATTTGTTCTGTCGAGAGAAGCCGAGATGCGGCCGAAAAAGCAATCGAAAGAACATCGCACACCGAGCACAAAATGCGTTGTGACATGTTTAATTTCGGGCGGCTTTCGTTTCTGGGCGATCTAATTAAAATGCGTCGCGCGTGCACGAGCGGCCCGCTAAAGATGATTGTTGAACACCCAGTTCCATACCTAATTAGCAGGAAAGCGAACAAATTTCACTCACTAAAGGATTGCTCTGAGGCTTCTTTTCATTTTTTTTCTCCTCCAACCGCTCGACGTTTGCCTTTTTACGTCCGCGCACGTACGTGCATGCCTCGGCGAGCTGCCGTTTTACGTATATATACATATATACGTGACGTGGTAACGCTCTCCCGACTTCCCTCTTTCTCTCTCCCTCCTTTTCTCTCGATTTCGCGCTCGTAAACATAACTACCAGTTCTTATGGAACCAGGTGTGAACATGACGAAAATATCGACGCTCGATCGACTCTCCAATTTAGCCCTGACTTGCGGAGTTGATAGTTTTTACGCAACTTGTTTTTCGAAAATTCTGCCTATATAGTCTCAATCTTATTACAAACACATTTTTTATTAGGATTGTGTAATTAAGGGACCTTCACTTTACCATGATTTAATGCTAAACTTACGGTGTAACGGTACTTGAAAACTAAAAAAATAAATAACAAATTTCGAACGCAATAAATAATATTATATACGGTGGAGGCGATAGTATCCGATCATGCTGGATTAGAAACTACTTGAATTAATTGCCCCGAGCGACCGCATATACAATTTTGAAGTTTAATATGCATACTTCATAAATTTTCTTCAATTTATTACAGCTTGCATCTCTGAGCTTCGGAAAGAAGTATATGTATAACTAGAAATCAACATTTTAAACTAAATGTGTAACTCCTGGATTAATCCTATAGTATTAAATCAGTCGATCTTTTCATTTTACGTCTCTGTATGATACGCGCGAGTGAGAAGAGCTAAGATAAAAATAAGGCGAACGTGGCTTGAAAGAAGTGAGCTTGCACTCAACGGATCCTTTCGTTAATATCGCAAAATTAAAAGGCCGTAATTTATGGGCCGTTTGAAGTAAACGACGAGTCGGTGCTATCCCCTGAATTATGGCTCCCTTAACTAGACTTGAGTTACGGCGAAACGCGCCTCGCGACTCGTCCTTGGACTTTCTGACTCGACTTGTCTTCTTCCTCCTACAAATGCGTGCCTCTCTCTCTCTTTCTCCCTCCGTCCGGCCTCGTTTTCTTTCCTTCCTCGTATGCGTGCACCGCGCCTTTTTATTTCTCGTCGCCGTGGAGCGAAGCACGACACCTCCCTACTCGCACCCTACTTACGTGCGTTAGTAGCTATATGCGCCAATCGAATCGCTTGTCGCAGCTGGTAACACGACGTTTCATTTGTACCATATCTGCAGGTACCATACATTAATACTTTCAACAAGATGATTCTTTACACATAAAATACTGTACGTGTCTATTGTGAGTCATAAGCCTTTTTATGTGTGTTGGCTAGCTTAAGGCTGCATATTATACGCTCGAGGATAAGCTCATAAATAAGGGAGGTACAGAAGAAAGGCCTAGTCCTTTCATCAGTCATCGGGCGATCGTGGGCTGCGGTTTCCCGAAAAGTACGGTGTCCCCGCGTGTAGGTGCTGTCGTCGCCGTGTCCCGAAAAAGGTGGGAGCCGGCGTGGACACAGGGCGCGGCCGTAATCGGGGACCGCGGCGTGCTTACAACGGCGCTTGGCTACCGTCTCCCGAGCCATAAATTTTCGACTCGTTTCCAGAGAAGCGCGCGCGCGCGCGTGTGTATACCATACGCGCCACCTGTTTTGCTCTTGCTCGCTTCCCTCCCTTGGCCGCGATAGCGCTCGCGCGCATGCACGCGGCTATAGGGCCTTTGAGACGGCCGTGGGTAATAATAGTCCCTTCCTCTAGGCGAGAGGCGAGCGCGAGAGCGGCCCGTTCGATATTTTGCCCGCGAGCGCCGTGGACGTTGAACCGCGCGCGCCAGAGGGAGCAGAGAGGGGGCTATTCCCAACGGCTCGCCTTATATACGCCTCGGTGTGTGCGCGCGGTTATGTAGCGACAAAAAATGAACTGTGTGTGTGTGTGTGTGTGTGTACCGCTCCGTCTGCATTATTGATCGGCCCTATTTTACTCGAGCCGTAATTGCCGGAGTTTATCTTTCTAATGCGCCCCGATTAAAAAATTCATTCGCCATGTTTTTATCGCGCTAGTTTTTAATTACTTGTACGTGTACCATGCTTTTCTTGACGCGCGCGACGGCCGAATCGAGAGGTGTATACAATGTATCGCAGCAGGGCAGTCGCATTAGCGGTCTTGTCGAGCGTATAAGAGAGCGAGAATGGCAAATAATACGTGCGTGTGGGTAAGTGCACGGCGCGCGCGGCGCTATAAAACTCGCGCCATTTTTCTCCTTTGGAAGCGCGGAGAACAAGACGTAGTCCATATGTCATCACCTGCGCGCGTATAGAGCCAGGCCTGTGCGCGCGCCAGCGAGACTCCACCCATTTCCTGACCGGAAACAATGAGCCCACACGTCCCCGTCGCCACATCATATGCGCGCGATTCAATTCCTGTCATCTGCTCTTTGCGCGCGTACTGCACCGAGAACACGTATATAGTATACAAAGTAACACGGATGTAAAGAGGACGAAAATGTAAGAGGGAAAAGAAAGACGCCGCCGCACGTAACCACAGCTATTTCATTCACTTAACTCTGACCTCGTTTTCTTTCGGCCCGCGAGGAATTGCGGAGGTGTGGCGTGCTATCCACTTCTGTTCGCTTCGCGTACTTTATATGCACGTGCATTATCTGTCGCTGTGTTTTAAAAGGCTGCCGGCTAAGAGCGTATATACGCCGAGAAACTATCAACCAATTCCCTTCCGGCTTTTTCTTTTCTCTCCTTATCTCAAATTTAATTCTAATTTATGCTCCATTATACCTGATCATTCTTTTACGAGATTATGTGATTATGGCTTAATCCAGGGTGGCCGCAGTCTTTGCTACAGTGATCTGTCTCTTTATTTTTAATTATCAATAGTTGTCATAACAATAATAATTAGTAAATAATGTTGGTGGGCAACATTTTATATATTATGTTTTTAGTCATTTTTTTTTCCAAACTATACATCACATAATGATGAAAGTTAGGAGAAGACCAACGTTATTTAAAGTTGCTTAAAATCTTAACAATATCCCTTCATGCGGCTATTATAAAGCACATTTTTATTTTCTCCTATCCATTTTACTTTGTATTCTTATATATAATCAATACGACAATTACGGCATTTCACGAGTAATTTTTCCCGAGAACATACCAGATGTTGCTCTTTTGTGTGTAATGGTTGTAATACACCATAATCACGGATGATTGAAACCGCGCGAAATAGGAGTATTTGTAATTCACCGCATACAATGATGACGATAAACGTACAATTTCAACTTTTAACAAAGTAGAATAATCATCGATACTGGCAACTAAGTAACTATCAGTTTTTACTTGCGTCGCGTATACACCACTATTATGCAATAAGTGATCGCTGTGGAAAGAAACTCTCTTTCATTTCTGTTGATTCCAAGTAAATTTCAATTGATTGAATAGAACAACAAAGTGAGATAAAATTAAATAAATAAATAATACGCGAATTCGAGCGTCTTGTGGTTTTTTAGTCTGTTGAAGGTATAAAACTAGAGCTTGGTGTAAAGGATGTTTTCACAGCATTTCCCGCAAATTAAGATGCACTCGCGAGGCAGCCTAGCGCGATTCTAATTGCACGTTTCCTCCTCGGTGCGCGTTAAAACAGGAAGAGAGTAATTAAATTTTTTGTCCAACGACTTGACGACTCGGCTTCGATAAAATCGTCGTTCCGGCTTGATTAATGCATTCCTGCGCATGCTGCAGCATGCGGCAGACACCGGAGCGGCGCGTCGATCGTAAACACGCCGTTTTTCACATGCGTCTACGCTCCAACGTTTATGCAAGGCAAATTCACTTGGATCCCTCTACAAGCACACGCGCTCTTTCATCAACTTTGTTTGATTAAACATTGCATTTTACCAGTTTTACGTATAATTAGAAAGAAAATAAGGTTTAGGAATTAACAGTATTATATATACAAGAAGAATGCGGTTATTTTGGGAAAGTCTGAAATTTCGTTAAGATATGCCTGACAGAGAGTAGATTGCACATATAAGTATAGGGCTTGATGAGTTTTAAGAATCGAGTTGAGGGTAAAAAAGAAGAATAACATTGTGCATGCTCGTAGGCATTCACGCAAGTTCCCGCAATCCCCGCATTAAGCCAGCACCTCTGCATATTCTCGGAGAGCCGCAGTAACGTGGAAGTGTGTGCTGCACGCAGAGCGCAAGCGCACGATGACCATGAATGCGCGCTGCCAATAGCGTATAGCTTTTGCCACGTTCTCGCTGGCGCTTGTAAAACTCCGCAAACTACCTCCATTGTGCGAATCGCGAGTAGCTACTTACTCCGTCGTCAAAATTATTATGCGTCACGTTGGCGCGCAGTTTTCCTTCTAGGCGATATAGGCAGAGCCCCGGCGCGCTTTATGGATCGTGGCGCGGCGCGCTAATTATCGCGCGTAATAATGCAGGCTCGCTCGCGCCTCTCATCTCCCCTGCGAGTCGCTCTACTCGAGCGCACGCGTATACAAGTCCAGCCGCGGTGGGGCATTAGACTTTTAATAGCTGCTAATTAAAGTGTTAATGAAAGCATGTGCTCGCGTTGTCAAAAAACAATGCGAGCAGTCCTATAAGGCGAAACGCCGGCCGTAACGGATCTCTCTTCCCGCAGATTATACGAATATACATATTATACATTTTCCAAAAGAATTATATTCACGGTTTTAATTATTCCATGATTTTTTCTGTTTCAGGTGAGTACCACTGAGAAATACAATGATAAATAATTAGCATGCCAAGCTCGCTCGGTAAGTTTATTTTCCCGTAACAAAAACGGTTGCAATTCTGATCAAACGCACACCCAAGACAATATCGAGATTCTTCGAATTCCCAGAGGATGCGCGTAATAATCGCACTCTGCACTGCCGCGTTTCAAGCCGCGGCATTCCAGCCATACCTCGAATCGAAGCTTAAACCATAATTAGCGCGCACTCGCCGCGGCCGAGCGACGTAACGGGCGAAACAAGGAGAAAATAATAATAAAGTGCGCGCATGTAGAGAGCATGCGAGAAACGACGTGTTTTGCCTTAACGCCTCAAAGTTATGGCTTGGATTTTTCAAACGTCGAGCGCGTGCGCCCCTTCGAAAAAATTGAAAAATCGCCGAGGATGAAATATAAGCCACAGTCACGACTGAATGATATTGAGGCATCAGGCTGAAAAATGTCTAAATTTAGCCGAAGCAAAGAAAGAAAAACAAAATCAAAGATTCAAAACGTCTTTTAGTGCGGTCGATTCTTCAGGGGGCGAAAGACGCGCGCGGCGCTAGTGATAAATGATCCAGGCATCCGTCATTTCGAATTCCTCCTCATTCAGAAGTCAGCGTACGGACAGTTGGCAAAGTGCAAAAGTATATCCCATTTCTCACGGAAAGCCGAGCGCGGCCGCGCGCAACAATCGCCGCTGCTCGCGCTCGCGAATGAGCTGCTCCAAAAATTCCTCTCCGTCTCCCTCTCTCTATCTTTCTTTCTGACCACGAGAGAGAGAGAGAGAGAGAGACGGGCAGCATCGATAAGCGACCTTAGCCTATTACTAATGGGCCTGCCGCTCGATCCACAATGACGCGCGAGTAGCCCAGGGTTCGCAGGCCACCGGCAAAGGTCGCGGCGACCTTGCCCAGGGCGAGCGTGTGTGAATGTATCGCAGAGACGACGCTCCGAGGGAGGATAGGTTAATCATCATTAGGAGGAATCCGGGCCCGTGCGTGTCTTACGATTGTGTATCGCGCGAAAGAGCGCGCACGCGCAGAACGTTTATTAAGAGGCTGGCCATAAATTCGAAATTTCGCTCGGCTCGCAGAGAGCCAGGCACCGGGACGGATCCGAGCGGTTGCAGCATTCTTTGATTGACAGCTCGGCCCAGCTCTTTTATTTCCCTTTTCTTTTCATTCACCGTATTGCTGCCCTCGTCTATAAGCGCTGTAAATATTTTTTTTTAATCTATATTTACTCGAACCAATTGTCATTTTCGATATTTATAATAATCAGTAAAAAGTAGTTTCACTGCCTCTTCCTTTTCATTGTACGAGCGTGACAAATAATGCTGAAGTAGTATCGCCTGAATATTGCGGTACTGTATGATGGATCGCACACAGGACAATGTGACATCCAGCGTCATTGATAATGATTTCAAAAGAGAAAGCTGTCAGTGCAATATAATATTCGCAGTGTTACACGATACTCTTGCAATTCTCTGTGTTGCTGTTGCCCTGTACAAATGTGAGCAAGGAATAATTTGCTTCTCTTACAATTAAAATACTGTGGTTAATCTTCTCGTATGACAAAATTCAATTAGTATTTCTCGAATTTATTTAGTATTAACCGTTAAATGACGTATAATTAATCTGCAGTTCAATTTCAGAGACAAATTTAAATTTTCCCAATGAAAAAATTTTAAAAAAATTATTGTTCACTAAATCTTTTAATTTTTTACAAAGGTCTGGACTGACTATAACTATTTGTCAAAATGAAAAATCAACTAAAATGTTGTGATTGCAAAGAAAAAAAAAAGACTAGGCCGTAACGCTTATTAATTCGCAAAAAGACACTATTAATCTTGGCAGAAATATAACAAAAGAAAAAGATATCTTTTATTTGTCTAAATCTACTGCGACGAATACATTAAAATTTGATGATTAATTTATTATACGCCAGCGCGACTTTATCATTCTAATACCCAAAATAACTCATTGGTCCGGCTCTGGAACGTCTGCAACGTGTCAAATGGCACGGCATTTATATTTCCACGTGGCATTCGAGTGGCCTCATGTTTCTTTTTTGTTCAAATGTCGTTTTATAGCTCGCGGCGTGCGAGTTAATAGGCAATGACGCGCGCGTCCAGCTTTTGGTGGCCGCGGTGCATCGTCCGACCAAATAGCCACACGAGTGCTTGTGTCGAACGTGTAAACCGATACCTCACGCGTATCGCGCGTTTGCTTTGCTCTTATATATTGGCGCACAACAGCGGCGCTCGACAGACGTTATATTTACTGACGAGTCAATTCCTCGTGTGTATGTGTGTGTGTGTGTACCAGTGACCCCAAAAATAGGACGTGATGTCATCGGGCGCGCACATGTGTCTCTCGGAGAAAGAACGAAGGCGCTTATCAATTGACGATTGTCAATTGAGGAAATTAAGCCGTATTCGGCGATGGAATCTAAATGATTTTATTTTTCTCCCGTCACTTTTAACCAAATAAGTTGCCCGGCTACAGCTGGAGATGTCGCGTTGAGCTACAATTAATACATCTTCCGGCGAACCTGTTTGCTCTCGTTGAAGGCAGGCTAGCCGTTTGGAGAGTAGGCGATTAGCATGTGCGGTAAATATTTATGGCGCGGGCCGGGTAAAAAAGGGCGCAAAGACAATGCGGCTGGGGCGAGGAAAAAGGCGCATCCGTAATCGTGGCCGCGCGGCTTTCATCGGCTCGTCAGCGCAATGGCACTTTGAGGGGAAGGCTCGACAGGAGCCGATCCGCGTATGAAATGCTAATTAACCGGGTGTCGGCCGCATTAGAGCATCTAATGGCTGGCAGAGCCGAGTCGTGGGGGAAAAGGAGAGCGCGAGCGGGAATAAAAGTGAGTCCGGTGTGTAGCTTTCGGGAGAGGGAGGGAGGGAGGGAGGGAGGGAGGGAGGGAGGGAGAGAGAGTGAAAGAGCGCGCGAGGAGCAGAGCCAGAGCCTAATGTATGCCAGGGGGCTAGCACGGTGGTCCCGCAACGGCGTGTGGGTGGTCCGCGTCCTCCCTGCCAAGGCACTCCCCTGTCCGAGCGCCTCTATATACATACATATATGCGCAAACGTACGCGACTCGCGCACACACGCCGTTACACTTGCTCTATAAGCTCCCATAAGCTTTCGTGCGTGCTTCGCGCTACTTACATCTCCCTCCCCCCCCCCCCCCCTCTCTCCTTCTCGCGCGCGCGCGCCTCTCTGCTCATCAAGTCATGTCCCATATACCACCGCTTGGATCTTGGCGCAGCAAAGCTTCTCCTCTCCTTTTTCTGCTTTTTCTGCTCGCCTCATGCACTTTCTCCTTTCCCGGCGGCCCTTTTATTTTTCGCATTCCGATTTAACAGCTCGATTAGTAACAAGCATGTTTTATGACTCGGATGAGCGAGCGCGCGCCAAGGTATTTTCTTCCTTTGGGATACTATATGCCGAAATCAAGCGCGGCAAGCCGTTTCCGAGTACGAGAGGACTCGCGGTTCAACAGCCTTCCCTTGCATTATTCTATACGCGTGTCTCCGTCGAGAAAGAGGGGGCATAATATAGGTTAGGATATTGTAGGAAGGCATGGCTACTGCGATACGCGTTGCCGATCGGCGATTATCTGAAGGAGGTGTGGGCTACACCTATACCGTTACCTCGCCCCTTTCCTATTCCTCGCTGGCCTGAGAGCATTATTGTCGCGCGCCCGTGCCGACGCTTTCACGATCCAGGCGAGAGTGGCTTATCGCCTAACAGCCGTCATTTGCAGCGGGTTCACAGTTAGCAGAACATGAAAAAAATCTTCTCGGTAACGCCAATCAACATCGACACGTTATTCAGTGTAACCATAGCAGAAAATTAAGAGCTTTTCGTTCCAAGGAAATGGATATCACGTTATTGTACCATAATGACGGCGCAAAGCTGATGTATATAATGATTAGGCGGAAGAAAAGAGGAGCATATATATTATTCCATATCAAATTGAAAACTCGTTTGGGCCGCGAGTCATTGTCACAGCTAATTTTACGCTGCTTGCGTACTCAGAATCGGCCAGCATCTAATTGAGAAAAACATTGAGCGAGCCTCGAGAGTAATGTTGAAGGCAAGATATAGTGATAAAAAGTCGGTATGGAAGACGCGGAGGACAATAGGTCGTGGGTTTGGTGCGTGCGCGCGTGCGCGAGCGGCAAATAGTCTCGAGACGAGAGGGAGACGGCAGCGTGCGGAGCGAAAGAGAGAGGGAGAGAGAAAGAGGTCTAAATGTATCGTGTGTGGCCGATCGCGTATCGCTCAATTGAGTGAGCGCGAGCGAACGTCCTAAAAGGCTCAAAACCGGTCGCCCCGCGAAACGATCGGAGCCTTCGCGACGCGCCGCCAGTCTGCCTCCGGTTACAGTTTTGACTTTTGATGATTCAATACGTCTCGCTCTCCGCGCCGCCTGCGTATGCCTCTCTCTCTCTCCCTCTCTCTCTCTTACTCCTTCTTTTCTCCCCCCTGCATATCCCTCGCTCACTCGCTCGCTCGTTCGACGATGCTAAACGGCCCGCGTATATATATACACGCACGCACCGTCTCTTGTTTGATTTCGCTTCGAGGCGATTGAGACTTAACGAGACTGAAATCGGAGGAGATGAGAATTTTTGCGCACACCACGCGACGACCAATGACACACGATGGAATTTCGAGATGGTCGTATTTTTTTCGACTGCGCAGCCTCTACTTTTCTTTCTCTCCCCTGAAATCCTACTCGCGGCGACATTGAAGCCGATTAAGATCTAACGCCGCGCACTCGACCTGCGCAATGACAGTGATTAATTCCTTATGCTAATCACGTGACTAAATTGCGAGCGCGTTGTTTGTCGCGGTCGCATTCGCGCTGCCCGCGCGCCAGCATCGAGTGACTTAAGAGCAAGATGTAACCGAACAAAGTGCTCGGAATTCGCGGCGTTTAAAAATAGCGCGAGCGAGAGAGGGAACGAGAGAGAGAGAGAGAGAGAGAGAGAGAGAGAGAGAGAGCGCGCGGCATGTGTGTACTGCAGTCGGGACTGCGAGGGAAAGAAGCAACAAAGGGAGAAAAAGAAACAGAGGGAGAGGGAGAAAGACTCGCATATGAGTTTTATTAATGCGCTGGAGGACAAATTAGTCGGTTGATTGTACGTTTTAATTATAACCGCTTTTCGCTTTCCTCCTCTTCCCCTCTTCGCATAAAAACGCGCGCGCACGAGCACGCGCGCCGCCGCCGCCGCCGAGTATCAAGTAGTGGGGGAGGGGGCGGGGGGGGGGGGGGGGGGGGGGGGGGGGGGGGGGGGGGGGGGGGGGGGGGGGACACACCGCGGCAGGCATTCACGAGAGAGAGAGAGAGGACCGAGACACGTCGAGCCGCAGTGTTAAAACGTTGACTTCTTTATTAACAGAGCCCCGATCATCCTTCTTCATTCTCCGGCTCTCTTTTCTTTTCTTTTCACCTCCGTGCGCTCTTTCATTTTTCATTTTTTTCCCCGGCTCCTCCGACTCCCAACTGCTCGGAGATTTGCTATTTTTACGGCGCATTTCGCAAATTATTGGCCTCCTCGAGTTACCGCTTCTGCGTAATTTACACTGCTATATAACAGGGGAAATCATTGGAATGCTTGCATGCTGCAGTTATAGGCTGAATAATATGTGGATGATGATTGAAGGAAAAAGCTTTCACCGGCCTTTAATTAGCGCGCAGACAGTTAATTAGTGCCAAAATTACTAGGAATAATTAACAATGTCCCGTTTCGCGGGCTGCCTGCAGTTTGTTGCCCGCGCGTGGAAAAGTCTGTCTGTCTGTCTCTGATTGTGCGCGGGGGCATCATTGCAGCTAATAAAGAATTGCAGCGTTTCCCGGCGGCGCTCATGCCACATAATGCGCGGCTTTTATCGGTTAAAAGAAGAGGATTCGTCGACATTGTTGCTCGCTTGCTCGCTTGCTTGCTTGCGCGCGGCGGCCTGAGAATTATATACGGACATCGGCTTTGTCTTTTTCTGCTCGCCGGGTGGCGAGATCGCAATTTACGTGCCTCGGGATCATTTTTCGCAGGACTCTAATGGGCCCTGACAATTAAATTCTATGCTTCGAATGATTTCCGCGCGCGCCATTAAAGTAGAAAATGACTACCTTGGCGGAAGAAAGGGATCGCAGGCGCGAGCGGAGAGGAGAAAAAATGACGAGAGCCGCAGAGTTTATCTACATTCTTATACGCGGCCACACGCGCTCGCCGTCCAATATTTTGTCGGTGACGAGGCATAAGTTAAAAGAGCTGCTCTCTCTCTCTCTCTCGCATATAGGCGCGAGAAGGAGGCAATATGAGAGATGGAAGCAAGATAGAGCAGGACAGAGCGAAAGGGGGAGAGAGGCCGTAATGAAGACGTTTCTCTAGGTTAGGGGAACTTTGACGTTTTTATGGGCCAGGCCCGGCTGGCCGCGTTTTTTTCCTCTCTTTCCTCCTCCTCTCTTTCTTTCGCTTTCTCTCTCTCTCTCTCTCTGCTCCGTTTTTCTGCCTCTCGTTTCTCGGCCTCTTGACGAAAATCACGAGGAGAGCAGCTCTCTGGACCGGAACACGTCTCCCCAGCTCTGATGAGTTTATCATGCCTCTAATTCCATAATAGAACATTTTCGCTTTTACGGCTCTTTACGGCCAAGAGCTAACGATCCTGTCCGTCCGCCTCGCGCGCGCGATGACCTCGCCGGATTCTGCCCGCATTCTCCGCATTGCGCCCGCAAACTCATATACTGTGTACGAAAATCCGTTGGCCCGCGTCATGTGTGGCATTATTTTTCAAAAGAGTCTCAGAGTAGCAATCTCCGCCTATGTTATCATCGCACCATCATTTCGAACAACCCAGGCATTAGCTCGAGCTCGATGAAGTCATCAAACGCGAATTCCGCTACGGTCAATTATGAACAAAATTTTATGGCCTCAGAGCTCTTCTTCATTGTATTGGAAGAATAAACAATTTTGATGCCGCATGGAAGGCCGATTAAAATCAATATAGTCGTAGTTACAAGTATTGCATAGTAAAACGCCATAAAAGACGTACTTAATCACGTCGCGTCCAAAATAGATTTTTTTCACTACAAGCAGGCACTTGAGCCTCTATCTTTGTATAATCCAAGTAAGCAGTAGAGGAGGGCATTTAAAAGTCGAGTCGGAGAGAGAATTCCGGCTCTCGGACTTGAGCGGGCCATGAATAAGGCGCGCGTCAAGTGCAGATCGGTTTCATTAGCGGCGCGCGTCGATGGCTCTCGGAAAATTGACAGCAGCGAAAGTGTAGCCGGTAGCCGCGCGCGCATCTCGCGTGGCGATGTGTCGCCGCGGAGTCGTGGGCGGCGCCGCTGGTGGTCCGTCCGCTCACAAAGGGCCCCGTTGTTGACATCGCCGGCATTTTATTGGCGAGGCTCGATTACCGCGGCGCGTTCCACCTTTCCTGCGGCTGGTTAGGCGTTTTTTGCCGTCGCCTCCGCCTTTCACATACACGTCCTGCAGCAGCGGGCCGAAAGAGCGACCCCTCGTAAAGTCGAGTAGGTGCGCGAGCCTCGCCGTCCTCTCGGTATATATCGCGAAACGACAAAGAGACGCGTGATGGAGAGATATAAAGAAGGCAGACTGCGCCAATCGGCCACGAGCGATGGACGGGGAAAAGGAGCCGCGCGGCCTTAACTCAAATTTCGCCGGACGCTTATCGTCCACGGAAGCAGTTTTATGGAGATTGCATTCCCACACTCTCGCGCCGCCGCTGCCGCCTCACACAGATATTATTAAGGGCTCGAAAAAGGCTTTTCTCCGAGCATTCGCAGGCTTCTATAGTTGTTCGATAAACTCTCCGGAATCCCGGCAGTCGGAGAAAGCCAAACGCAGTTAAATCTAAGCCGCCGTTACGATCCGAACGAGCATTCCTCGACAATGTATGTTGAAGAAAAAATTAACCTCGCCTTCTTCCAAAATTTATTCTTACCATTAAAGTCCCGTGATAAAAATATATATATCTCCTTCCCCGCGCGCTGATGGATTGCTGGGAGATGTTTTTATAAATGGCTTTACAATGATACCTTGACGAGATTCATGTAGCTAATTGATGCTTATTAATCAAATAGATCTTTGATAAATTACATTAGGAGAGAAAAAAATGGGTGGCCGCGTGATTTGTTTTATGCGCCGGACATTAAAGATTCAATAAAGGGGGGGAAACAAGTTTATTTTCGGTAAGCATTCCGCTGACACCCCGCGGACAATTCTTTGTCCGTGGAAACATAACCGTCCGGCTGATCCTGAAAAATTGCGTCGGGTTTAACATTTCGATGATGCTCACTTTGTATATCTCAATTAAATTTGATGGCCCGCTATTAAATTCTCCAACTGCGCGCGATTGTGTCGATCCTCGCGGGACTATCTGAGCGCGCGCGATGCATTTAGGTTGTCGCGCGCATATAATGCCGGGGCCTCGCGCTTTTCGAGCGCTGTCAAATCGAAAACCAGTTTCTGAATAGGTTGCCATTGTTGAATAAACTCAGCCGGGTCCCTGACATTTATATATTGTTATGTTTATAGCGCGGCCGTAAAAAGTTTTTTATGCGCCTGCAGGCCGCCCGCCAGAAATAGTAGCGAGATTCGCGAAAACTCAATGTTTTCATCAGCAATTCTCTGCTAATAGCAAATTCCTCGCGGTGCGCGCACCTAGGCTTGCCCGAATCCGAAATTCTCTCGCGCCGAATTCCTCTCCGCGCCTAATCCCCGCGCCGGCGTGTCATCGTCGAAAAAAGATTAGCCGCGAGGCGAGACTGGAGTAGGTTCAATTTGATTTGGTAGCCGGCTATCCGTTCGGCCCTAGAGCCTTATACCACTTGATCCTGGATTATCGCTCATTTTACTTAACTTCTTTTTGTCGGCCCAGCTCCTATCGACTCGATCCCGTCTCCTCTTTTTGCGGAGCCATGGCCGCGCCTTTATGAATAATGGACCCTTATCTGGCCAAGTCGAACCCGAGTGTACAAACTTGTTTGATCAAGGCACGTCAAAGTGATGCAAATGAATTAGTCATCAGACTATCGTTTTTCTTGCAATACTTTATTGCGTAAAGTCAGGAGGAAAATGGTGTGTCCGTTTCCATCTCCAAGCTATAGAGCCTGGCTGAAATTTATAGTGCGAGCCCGCTGAACCTACCGCGCAGGCCGAGCAAGTAGAAAGGTCTAGGTGCCAAAAGTTAAAAGCGAAGCTGCAGCAGCTGCCGCCAGCGGTGGGAAAACGAGCCGCGCGCTGGCGGTCAGTAGGTGCAATCAGTGTAAGTCATTGAAGGGAAAAGGACTGTGGTTACGCGCGCTCTTATGCCCACGCCCGGCAGTAATACACCGCGCGCCATACGCTATTATTCACGATTATTGGCCGAGGCGCGCGAGCGCGAAAAAACGCGCGCAGGCGCGTCGGGGAACGGGGCTTAAATTATACATTCGGCTTTATGAGACTGTATGCGATAATTTTGTGGATTTTTCAATTCGTCCCGCATACACAAGCCAGGCATTTTTAGGCGAGATATATCGTGCTCGGCTTAATCGAAGAGCCTCTTTTTCAAAGGCCTTTTATTATTATGTGCGCGCGCGCGGAACCATGAAAAACAATGTAAATTATTTACACTTTCGCGGAGCTTTATACTTATATGCGCGCGGGCATTGTGAGAAGCCCACGGCGGAGTCATTTGCCAGCCGTGTAAAAGGGCTATTTTCTTTTATGATGACCCCAATATCTCACCATGTTTCTTTCATTCCGCGGGGATTATGGCCCTCTTTCGACACTTAATGGTCTTGTTTGCAAAAGATCCTCATTTTCGGCGCGATTATTTAAATTTTTATGGCTCGCGCCGCCTCTCTCCAATTTCAAGCTTCTCCTCGCTGGATAATTCAATTTTAATTTTTCCCCAAAGCATACATCGCGTCGTCTTTCAGACGAGGAATGTAATTCGACGTGTGGCGTAGTCGCAAATGAATTATCGGTGTAACGAGCTGGAAAGATAATAACGAGCAAACAGCACGTGGCGGCAGTCGGGCCCGAAGTGTATAAATACGAGATGTCCCCGAGCGTCGCCGTAGGGGTGCGGAGAAGTGTAAGCCCAGGTGGACTTAGCCTAAGCGGCCGCTCGCGACTATCAAATACTCGCGGTCGCGTCGGTGTTATATAGCTTAATCTCCATAGGGCGCGAGCCTTTCAGCCGGGTGCTTAACTATAATTACGCACTTCTGACGAGCAAAAAGCCCGGCCGAGTTGGCACTTTGCGATCTCGTAATATCCGCGCGTCCGCGCGCGCGCGCGGTAGGTAAAGACGTAAGCGACGCGACGCCCTCGTGTTCGTCGTCGTCGTAGTCGTCTGTGCGCTCGCTAATTCGAGCCCCGTGCCGAATATAAACCCCACTTCCGTCGAGCACTTAATGCAGCGTTATCAGCTGCGCCGCGCCGCGGCTATTATATGCGCACGCCTGGCCCCCCACCGTTTTCTTATCGTCGCACTTCATCATTCTTATTTATTCCTTTTTCATTGTCTTTCATTCGAACGGCCAGTTTCGCTACACGCATAAACAAGTCCAATTGCCGAGCGCTGAGAGTTTAAAAGAGTTCAATATCTCAGAGTGTGGCGCTATTTATAATAATTGGGACTGCGCGCGTGTATATAAGGTATATTACGTGATATCTGGGCCATCGGCGAGTCGATCGTATAAGAGCAGTTGGCGGCGCGCGGGAGAGCAGCTTTCCCCTCTCATTACCGTCAAACTAGCCGTGGCATCACGGGGGCCGATATTCGCGCGCAATATTCAATCTCCCGGCGGCTCACACGAGCCAAGAAATTAAGCGATTTCCTGCGGTGTGCTAGCCGCGAGCGAGTTAAACGACTGGGATTAATCTGAGGACTACGGCTCTTCTCGCGAGGGGTGTAAATATTCATTAAAGCTGCACGCGCTCTTTTATTGGACCGCTCAAGTTATGGGGAAGCCTGCGTTCCGTGATAAATTCGCAGACGATAGCAGCGCTTTTCCAGCGCGTGCCCCTGCCATTTCCAGCTTTCTATGTACAAATACTATAAATTAGCCACTTTCCACGGGCGCGCGCGCGCCTGCGCGTTTCTAGCTACGAGGAAAAACCTTACGGTAAAGTAAATATTTTGCATATAACATTATTTTTAAGCGATAATCTTTCACAAATAATAAATGCCCACTTGCGGAATTATTTTATATGTAAATTTGACGTTTACGATATCTCAACAAAATATCTCGTTTCCCCATTGCAACTCGCAATATTCGCATTATTAATGAATTTTCTAAATTAATATGGTACATGCCTCGACTATTGCAGACATAACGTTTCAAGCTTGTTATTACATTTGTACTGTATTGCTGATTTTAATAGGCGAAGCGGCTGAGAAAGAATATTATACGGAATGTTTTGAATCGGAATTTCTAAAAGCGTCGCGGAGAGAAAAAAAGAGTTGTCGCGCTTTCGACGCAGTCTACTGTCTAGGCGAGTGGCAGGCACTTGGCCTGGCGAATACTTGAATAAACTCCAAAATCAATAGGAGCCCGCGCGGGAGAGAGTTGACGCCTCCGAACAAACAGCGCGCGCGAGAGCCGAAAATAGCCGCCGCCGCCGCCGACAGTCGCAGCCGGTTGTTGCATTTTCGCGGCTCGCGCGCCGTTGCGAAACGCCGCCGTTTTTTGGCACATATTCACACGTCCCCCTTTGTCTCCCCGATTCCGCCTGCGAGACATTATTTGATAGCCGAGAGACAGCGAGGGCCGCGACGAGACGAGGAAGGGCGCGGCAAAAAAAGCAACGAGCGCAAAGTGCGGCGTTGGTGGTCCGCGCTTGAGCTGCGATTCGAAACAATGAATTTACTTCATAAATCTCAATTCAGCGGCCGAGCAGCCCGGGCCCAATTAAACTTAATCTCGCGACGACCGCCGCCACGCGAGAAGCGCGTATAACACGCACGCGCACACATTGGCCTCTCTATTCGCTTTATCTCCCTCTCTCTCCTCCTCTCCTCCTCTCCTTCTGCGTCGAGCCGGCGACGCGATGACTACCGTGCAATCATTTGCCTACTATCGCATCGACAATTATGATCTCGAGTGAGTCGTCCTTTTTCTGCGGGCGATTTATGCCTCGCCGAGCCTATATACTGTAATCGAGTTTTTCACTCGCATGTCTGATTGTTTGCAATGGGGGCTGCGCTCATCATCGGCATCGTTGCCAGCATATCATGAGAATTCATTTCAATCATTCATTTTTATTAACAGTTACATGTGTGTTTCCATTTGCTCGCTCTTGTACGACGATTCGCTTCCATATGCAAATGCGCCCAATCAACTTTTTCATAAAGCGTCAATTAATGAGCTTGCAAAATCGTAAATAAATTTTATGGATTTTGCGGAGAGAGAGAGAAGAAGGCGTTGATACAAAGTAGGTAGGATTGAAAAAACTTTTACATATACATTTGTCAAATTCATCAAGCGCGTATTCGATGAAACTTTGATTGCTTCCACGTAAAATATTACGTCCATAAATTTCGCATTAACGATTTTTGTGTTATTTATCAAGGAATAGAAATAATTTCTAAACCATATAGGGGCTATAATGGCAAAAAGAATATATATCTGCTGGAGATCATTATTGTGACGATGAAGAATTTAGAAAGCCAAGCAATTATGATGAATGCAGCAGCAGCAGCAGCAGCAAGTTGAGTATCCGCTTTTGCTCCGAGCCCCTTTTTGTCGCTATCAGTCGCGGGGCACACAAGTAACAGCTCGTGTGTCATTGAACGTAACCGTTCGCCGCGCGGCCTTGTCTCTCTCTCTCTCTCTCTCTCCTCTCTCTCCCGACTGTCGCGCGAAGACACACCAGCGGTAATACAGGCTTCGAGGAAGTCGCTTTCTCGGAGGAGAATCCTCTCGAGAATTCGGCGGCGGCGGCGGCGACAAATTGCGCCCTCGCTCGAAAGTCCAGAGATGTTCGCTAAATCGGGCGCGATTATCGTGATATCTGGGAAAATAGCGCGCGGAGCCTGTTGCGCTTGTCGCGGGCGCATTCCGGGGCTCATTTAAATCGACGAGTTGCGATGGTTTATTTGGAGAGGCGCGGCTTTACGCGGAAATGAAAGTGTACTTGTCGCGCCTGCAGCTCGCCACGCGACTTTTTGCGAGCGTGCGCCTTCCGCCAAAATTACGTGCTGCTTGTAGATCAATTATACGCCCGTTAATTGCGCCTATGGCTCGGCGAAGCGCGCGCGTAAACCCTCCTTTTTCTCCAAATACCCGATTTAACCGACTGCCGCTGACGAGTATATTATCTCCCGCTGAGACGCCTTTTACGTCACGCGCTGCCTCGTAAAAACCACGAGCGATATGCCTCTCCGTTTTATTTACCACGATTAATTTTTAAATGCAGCCAAACTATATATAAGCCGTATGACTTAATCCCGACATTTCACGTATAATATTGCATCTTTTTATATATTGAAAATCTCAGCTTTCGGAGGGTATCAGTTTCAGCCCGCAAGAATTCAGCAACGTTTTCGAGTATCATTGTTGTAGAAAGTTGGGAAAAAAAGCCGATGGATTTATCGGCGCGCCGGTGAAAAGTGATTTAAGTAGAGATTCGTCATGAATAATGGGCAGAAAGGAGAGAAAATGAAAACATAAGCATACAACTCGTCAGGCGACGGCGCGAATAACAGTCGCACTATTCGCTCTGCGGCCGTAAAGGAAGGAAAAAGGAGCAGGACAAGCTGGACGAGGCATCGTACAAGGCATCGCGCGAGCGATGGGCTGCGCCTCGGGGCACCGGGCGAATAATTAATAGCTTAATTTCCACCTTTCAGGAAGTCCCCCCACCTCCTCCCTTATTCTTCGGCTGCCTCGTAGTGCGCCTGCGCGCGCGCGACGCCCGCCAGCGGCGAAGACGAAGTGGATGACGAAGGAGTTCTCACCCACATGACACTCGCAAAACGTATCGAATATCTCGGCTCTCGTTCTCTCCGCGTAGTCGCGTGAAATATGCCCGAGCCTCACCTCGGGCCGTGTAATAAAAACTTTAATGTCAACGGCGTGTATAAGGCGCGGGCAGGCAGGCAGGCAGGCAGGCAGGCCAGCGAGCGAGGCTGCTTTTCAGCCTCAATTTATGATCCAATTGCAAATATTCTCTCCCCCCTTCCCCTCGTCAAATCAATAAACGTCTAATGCGATGTGCCGCGCATTGCCATTATGCGATATAATGCCGCCGCCGCCGCCGCCGCCTTTCAGTGCCTACACGCAGGCGCGATTTTTCTCCGCGGCCGGTAAACACGCGCCGGCTCAGCCATTAGCCCGCCTCATGCGCCGGCATTGCAACACGGCTTTCCCGTGTCAAATAGAGCCGCCGCCTTGATACGGGGCCCTGCGCGCTCATTAACCGTGGGCGTTATTCACTCGCGAGGATAAACTTTTGTCCGCGGCGACGGTCCGTCTTGTGACTCGGCCGTTCGGGAATGCTCTCTCGAGATTCCAAAATTCTGGCTTCATTGTGTCCGTCACTTTCAAAGTCACACACTGTCTCGCCCGCTGATACCAGATCCCCCGGTGTCGTCTCGTATTACGGATTAACTTTTTTACTCTGCGCCTGCGGGATTTTTTCCTATATATTCGCCGTCTCGGGCGGAAAGTCGCTGGACGAGCCGGTGCCACTTAAAAACTAATAGAATTGCCAGATAAAAGAATGAATTAGCGGGCCCTGTGAAATAGTGCTGAAATTAACACTTCTCTCGCTGATTCGCTTTGAATTATTCATGACAAACGTTTATCAAGTACTGCGCTCGTAATGTGCTTTAGAAAAATGACGAAACAATTAAGCGGGCAGCGCTGGCTTGAAAAAAGGAAACAGTGTAGTAATAGCAGGTTTCGCGCGATAATCACGCCACTTTACGACTTTGTCTCCTTTAATTAGATTTTTTCTCCCGTGCATGCATGGAAATTATCATTGCGATTCTTGTTTAGCTTATTTATATCGACAGGCGGCAGTAAAAAGACAATGTTCGCTCGTGGTTAATTGCAAATGAGCGTATCTCTAGGGTTCGATTGGTGCAAAGCATTATTGAAAATGATTTATCGTTGGCGTATCAAAGACCTATGAGGAAAAGCAGAATTCGCCTGGGAGATGGGTGGAAAAAAGTATTTGTCAAGTGAAAAATATTGGCGCTCATGAAGAAGCTGGCACCGGTACAGCTCGCAGCGCACAAAGGCGGGGAGTCGCGTGAGCGTTAGTTGTATGTTTATGCGCGCATAAGAAAGCCGGTGGCGTATTTTCAGCCTCGAGAGCACGAAATTAAGATGTATCGCCGAATCTGGTGCGGGTAATTTGCATGTCCCGCGACGCCTACGCCACCGCCCCGTCCGCAGCCCACCCGCGCGATAGCTACTCTCCTTCCTCTCCTTCCTCTCGCTTCCTCTCCCTTGCTCGGGCTCAGCTCTGACGGGGCCACTTTTCGAAAAATTTACTCGCCGATTCTCGCCTTATCCGCGCGCTCTTAACCTTCTGTCACACGATATACACTGGTTTTGTCGCCCCGAGCGCAGGTTGCAGCGGCCGCACGGGAAAGTCCGATTTTTATATCTCCCGCCAGCTCTCTCGCTTCTTTATTGTGCTTTATCCTTGACGCCAGCCGGATTTTAGATGTAGCTGTTTGTATGATAATTTTCCCCGAGTAAGACGTTACAGCTGCAGAGGCTCCGTAAACGGATGACGATTAAATCTGCATGGAAATCGTTATTTTATTGCGAGCTTTATATTATAAGTGAACAATTTTATGTCATAATAATTTCCTCGATCCTTCCTTACAATACTCGGCCAAAAGTCACTCTTCTTATCGGACATTTTTTTAAATCTCTCAAAGATCCTTGTGTGATACTTTTTTCAAATGGTCAATTTTTAAACAAAAGTTTCATTTTCAACTCATCAAAATATTTATGATCTAGAATTAGCAACGGTTTTCGCGACACATACTTAATTTTCGAACTCTAGACTCTGTTCCGTCTTTTATCGACGGTCTTCCCCTCGTTTTCGTTTACTATATGTATTATTCATAGAGTAGCAACCATCACTATTCATCCGGATCTATTTCCTCTAACTAGGAAATAAACCTCCGAATAACATTAATCCGCCAACAGCGCTTATATATCCTTATAGAATATTTTATTTCCACTCTCTCCTATATTAAATTTTATTCATCACTGCAAAGTATATCTGACCAGTTAGAGTTTAATGTGCTCGGAAAAAGGTAAAATAAAAATGTAAATTCGATAAAAGCTCGAGTCGCGTCGCGGCAATGGCTGGGAGTCCCGTTGTTCAAAGGTTATTTGATCGATTCGGCGCGTGGCGGGGCTGCATAAATATGCGCGGAACACACGTGCGAGCCCTCTTGCGCTCCGACGCGCCGTCGGCAATTCTCCCCACATACGTTATATTAACACATTAGACTTGGCTTGCGTGCCGAAAACTCGTAAGCCCGCGCTAGCTCGTCCCCTCGCGCATGTACGCACGAGACAGAGCAGCGAAGGTTACACGCACACACACACACTACTCGGACCACCAAAGCGCTCGGCCGGCTTCTTCGGCAGTGCTGCGAGCGCGAAAAAGCGTCGCCCCGCCAAAGACTGCGGCACGAGGGGACGAGTGGGCGTCAATTGGGGTGCTCCAAATTCATCATGTGCCTAACAGTCGATATCCCTTGATTTTAATGTCAGCCGAGGATGAGCCTCGAAAGCATTAAATTCCTGTAGTACACACCAGCTGCTGACATTTATTGAGATGGACTCGATTTCTTCGACAAACTTTATTTAGCTTCTATATTCAAAGCCACATCGGCTTATTTCGAATCCTCTCGGAATTCCTTTCAATATCAGCTCAGTTATGTCCCACCAATTTGACATTAATACTGAGGATAGGCCACAATAAGTGGCAATTTGTGGCCCAGTAATCTCTCAGTGAACGCGCGTGCCAACTGAAAAACACTCAAATAGCCATATGCGAAGCGGATGTATAGAATGGGCTTTGCAAACATTGAGACAACGGTTTTCTCTTCCATTCGCCACATCAATCACTAAAGACAAGCAGCAATCAAAAGCAGGCCAGGCTGCTGGTGTTGATGAGCTCTGCCTTCTGCGTCCGCGCAATATTGTCGATAATCTGTCCATCCTGATCATTACTACTTGCACTAAATCATCCCCGGCTAACGAGTTGGGGGAAGCAAGCGGTAATTTGGCAAATCGATCAGAATCGTTGCCGACAATTGTGAAATTTCAAATACAGGGCAAATGTGGAAGGGCAAAGGACAAGATGGAAAAGATAGCCGAGATGATGTATATTAAATTAGAGGGAATTGCGGGGAAAGAAGCTCGATAATTCATTAGCCGGGTGAATTTCCAGCGTAGCATAAAATTTGACGCGGCAGTAGTGCTGCTCGCGGGAGAGAGGAGGAGGCGGCGCGCCGAGGCATGTGTACACACGGCTGGCGATCGTCCGCGCGGTCCGCCGGCTGAGCACCTCTTTGGCCACACACACTCTCCTCGGTGGCTCCAATTAAGCGGGCAACATTAATTTCAACCACCCGGCCCCGCGGTTATCTCCTTCTCGCTCCTTCTCTCTCTCTCTCTCTCTTTCTCTCTCCCGCTCTCTCTCTCTCTCTCTCTCTCTCACTCGCTCCGCGCGTATAGCTTGCGTCTTGCCAATGCGCTCCTCTTTCGCCTTTCGTTCTGCACTTCCTACCCTGTCTGCGCTTGTCGCTCGCACGTGGCTTTCGTCGCGCTCTCCTTCTTGCTCTGCTTTTTCTCCTCTTTTCGCGCTGCTCGCGCTCTTTTTCATCCCCTCTTCCTCGCTCTCCCTTCCTCAGCCTTCTTTTATTCGATAATTACGGTACTTGCTCTTGCGACTTTTCTCGCAAACCACAATTCCGATAAGCTTTGCATTAAAGCCGTCTTCTATTGTTTTTGAAAATATTCAATGTTTTTCAACACTGTTGAGCGTTTCCATAAAATGTCAGAAGGCAGCGGTTAAAACAGTCAGTATTTTCAGTAGCGATGAAGGCTGCAATGGCAGATTTTCCTCTGGCCGCTCGCCTCACACCGTTGTTTAATTAAGCTCAGTTGATTTACTCGCGCTGGTAATGAATTTTCCATCAAGTCGATGTTCCCGGCGACGAGCTGAATGTCACTCGTAACGCATCCATTTGTCAAGACTTATTTTCCTGGCAAAAGTGTTTCTGAACTTTCCGCCGCTTCGTCGCGTCTCACTCGCACACTTGTCTCTCGTCACTCCGACTTCTGACGTTAACACAAGTGCGCTATCTCTCTCATACTTTTACTCGGATCCCCTCCCCCGCCTCACGTTTTCGGCTCTCCTCCGTGTAGCATGTTTGCGATTACGCTCCAAGTCTTTTTAAGACAACTTCTTTCCGACCACATGTTGGAAAATAAAAGAGGAAAACTCGCAATAATAAACAGAAAGACGTATAATATTTGTCACGAAAGAAAATGTAAAGAGTAAAAATACTTGAAATTAAAACGTGTATTAAAAGAAAAATCTGAAAGGTGGCTGGAATGTAGTAAGCGTAATAGAGTTGGTGTGATAAACACGATGAGTAAATAGCTCAAGAGCGCGCTATATGTATATATAGAGAGGCAGGAGAGAAAGAAGGTGGGGGGAGTCCAAGATAGTATAGTTGCGGTTTCTTTAGGCCGCGGGTACTCGACATGGTCTGATGTTACGTGACATCCCTCACGGCAAACTGTGAAATTGGCGAGTGTGTGTGCGCGCACGCGCAAGGCGAGCTATTCGGAGGAATTGCAAAAGAACGAAACCGAGGTGCGCGCGCGCGCGCTTGTGGCACGTTATCTGCAAAGCGATCCTCGCCTCGCGATTACCGTTTGATTTCAGGCCTCTAATTGTCGGCGCGCGCTCGCGCGCGTGCACTCGCCTGTATGTAGGTGTACGTGATATTTAAACGAGTTAATTTATCAAAGTCGCGCCTCGTCAAACGGATTATCAGTCATGATTTGCGCGCTCTTATCGGCTTTACGTGCCGGAGAGAGCGCGCGCGACACGCCTCGCAGCCTTACGCGCAGCTCGCGATTTCAGGATCACTATATGTATATAGCAGACAACGCCGACGCTATGAATGTATGTGTGGCTGTGTGATCGATCGGCGAGCCGAGAATTATTGGGCTAACTTGGCGACTAATCGGCAGCGATAAATACCCGCCTAGTGCTGTGCGCGCTGATCTATTCGTCGATTTCGACAAAATTACGTAGGTTTTATTGAAAAATATATAAAGGTGCCAACGCACTGCAGCTATAATTGCAATATGCGAGATTGATAACTTTCAAACGTTATTGTTTAATTAAGAAAGATAATGCAGATTTCTTAAAATCAGCCGCGGGCCTGCTATTTATTGCTGAAAATAATATATATCTCGCTCTGATCTAGTTTATAGACAATAGAACACTAAATTTTCGCATAAACATAGACTTGTTATGCTCTCGCGCGGGGATTTATCTGTTAAATCACGCATTCAATTGTTCTGTAAACAATGGAAAGCTTCTGCACTTTCGCACGCGAACTCAGGACCTGGATCATATGTATATAATTGAAGGAAAAATCGGCTTATCGGCATGCTTGCAGATTTTCGACTGCACAGTATGCAGATAAATGAAATAGCAGCAAAGTCACATGAACGCGCGAGCGGAAATCTAACGAATGCGGCGAGTAGTAGTAATCGTGCGTGAAAACGCTAGATATCCGATCGGCCGGCCGATACATAGCGCGCCCCGTCGGCTCGTTAAATCGGCGCACGATCTCGAGCCGAGGCACGGAGGCGTTTGTTTTCCCTCTCCCTCTGGCGCATGCGCGGGCTGTCCCCGTTGGAAATCGTTAGAAATGATGTTTATACGCGGTATCGTGGGAACGCATGCGGCCGCCACCCCGAGAAGGCGCGCGACCAACCCGAGCCGCGAACTGAGCGCCGATTTATGTGCCCGTCACTTCGGCCCGAGCAATTAATATCAATGTAACGAGTGCCCGCCGACAAATAATCCCTCTCCTCTTGGCGCACCGCGTTGACAAAATTTCCCTCCAGAGCGCGCCGCTGGAATTAAAAGTAATTGCCTATGATTGCCCCTGGAACGACTCTCTCAAGTCTTTATTTTCAGGAATTCACTCAATTTACGACGCGTTCGCGTAACACAGAATATGCCTGCGTGCGCAACTCAACTGTCAAATGTGTGCGTGTGTGCGTTCCGATAATTAGAATCGACCGTTTTCAGCTATGTTTGCTCACCATTACAGCGGAATTTCGTCCGTGTGTTTGCTGACGAATGGATATGAGGCGGAATGTAGGGATTTCGAGAACAATCAGACTGTCTAACAGAGATAATATTTTTTCGTCTTTGGCTAAACAACTATAAGCGTCACGACACGACTTTACGTAACGACAGTAGCAATATAATTCAGAACAAATATGTCTTGATAAATTTTAGATGTGGGAAAAACGTATGTGCAGTCTTATCGCACAGCTTTAGAAATAGAATTATTATATCGATAAAAATTTACGACAACAGCTCGTCTACATCTAATTTACTAAATACACTTATATACCCTCTAATTATGTTCACGGAAGTACCATTATGCAATGATACTGCGAATAAAATATTAAATTTTTATGCGCCTCGTCAATTTTAGTCAGAAATTACATATTTAATAAAATAAAAAGTTCAAGTAGCAGCGAGGCGCCGACATCAAAACAATCTCAATTTATAAGGGGATTATTAATGCACGGCCTAATGGCAAGAAATACAGTTTAATTGTCGAAAATACGAGACGAGAGGAGGAATCGACTACGCGCGCGCAAAATAACAGGTCAGCCGCATGCGTGCGCTCGTCGATTGAAACCTCTCGAGTGGTCGTTCAAGTTACCGCGTATGGAAGTGTCGATGGCTGACCGATCGAAAATTGCCAATCGACACTGACCGTAATTAACGAGAAAACGCGGCGAGCCGCCGATGTGTGCACTTCGCTCGCGTCATTCGCGAGCCCGCGGAATAAAGGGAAAAATTGCGCACGAGCGAGACAAAAGGCGATCGAGCTTTTTATCGAAGCTCGGCCGAATGCAGTGTTACGCGTGCGTGTGTATAAGCCGCGTTTCGTAATTGAACGGAGAGTTTAAACGAGGCTGAATTACCCGGGGCAGAGACGCGTAATGCCTCAGCTTGTTTCACTTCACTCGTGTGCTTCTCTGAATGAAAATGACACTTTTTCATCAGACTGACGAGAAGGAATGATTTTTTTTTCTCTCCAAAATTACCTTCGTTGCATGTAAAATATACTTTGTAAGAGATCTGTACTTGTTCAGTGGGGAATTTCTAAAGCGGAACATTATATTCGCCGGTTATCATTGATAATGACATTTTGACATCAGGAAAAAAAAAGAAAGTTTCTTTGTTTCATTTATTGATTATAATACTTAATTATGTTCCAATGATAGCCAAGAAAATTGAATTATCGTCTTTAAATGACTTTTGCTCGCAAACAAAAGCAGTTTTTGTTATTTTTGACGTTTTACTGTAAGCAGTATTAACAAGAAAAAAGTTAATTGCAATTGAACAAGCAATATTATCTTTATAATTGAAAACAACTCGAGGCTTTCAATTCAAGTTATTTAAAGGTTTTCATAACTACAAATGTTCTTATATATGTAAAATAAAAGTTGTGCACAAAAGAAACAACAATATCGCCCTGGTGGAAATAGCAAATAACTAGCCAGTTTCCAGCTAGAATTTAGCCGAGAACTGGCTAGATGTTTTTCAGTTTCAAAAAGGGAAAATACATTTTGATAGCTCGTGCTTCTATATTTGAAAGATCATGAATCATCTTTTATCAGTTTAGCATAATTTCCTATCAAGTCTGATGACTTATTTGTAACGCTTTATTATACATTATAACAACAATAATTGCTATTTTAAGTTGAAATCGATCTGATGTATTATTGGATTTTTTTATCAATACTTTGTCTCTCAGACGAACAGACAGCATAACTTCAGAAATTACTCTATTACTTCACTAGAATTACATCGGGTAAGTTAGCCTTTGAAAATGATAGCTAATAGTAAAGTTTGTTACGAATCCTGAAAGCTATAGTAGGTGAAATTTGATCCATCTACAACGTTAGAAACTCACAGTTCAACCCAATTATTTCATAAAGTGCTATAAGCCTAGCAGAGTGGTATATCTCGGGCTTTCTTTCGCTCGTGAAAAGCGATCGATTAGAGCTCGAGGTTATATCGCTTTGATAAAATATTAAGTAAGTTGTCAGGTGCCTCCCACGAACTCGGCGAATTGCGCAGTTGCACGCGATGATGGAACTAAAAAAAACTTACCGAGCTCGCTTATTGTTACTTCATTTCTCGCCCAAAAATGTCTTTCAATAATTTATTTTCTTTTTCATATTTGTCAAACGATATTTTAATTTGTGCTTTTTTCTTGTTTGTTCTCAGGACGAAGTAAGTAACACCACAATCTCATAAGGATCTACGTAGATGAGTATTATCTATTGAAAGCCGTTTGGAGAACGTGAGCTTCTTTGGTCTGACTATTTTGCCTCTTTAACAATATTTTACCAAGTACTTTTTGCGTAAATACCAATATTTCAATTTTAATGTCATCTAGGGCTAATATCATTATAGCTTTATATATTAAACCATAATGAACAGGAAGATAAATTTTTACATGATCAGAAAACGAATATTTTCATTAGACTGTACGCATTTGTAGTTGGATAAATCAATAGCATTATAGCTAATCATTTGAATATCAATTTGACAGGTGATGAAAGGCATTTGCTTATCAAGAACGATACTTCAGAAAGATAATTGCTCAGTTGAAAACACAAAAAATATTCTTAGAATTTCGTAAGAGTTCGTATAATACAAATATAATAATTTTTTTTTCTTTGTGAAACTAAAGTTCTTAATAATGAGTAGTAGTTGTAAATCCAAATAGTCGTCGATTGGAGGTTTGACTTTGAGCGAGAAAATGTCTTTGATAATTGAAGTAGGCCGAAGCGAGTGCAAACAATTGAAAAAACGGGAAAAAACGGAGGAATGAGGTTGCAAGCTAAAAGCGGCCAAAAAATTCTTGACCCAGTACGCGTCATGATGAGCGTCCATTTCGCACTTTCTTTGCCGATCGATTTAGTCAAACGGTTAATCGGAAAAAGAAGAAGGCCTCGGTTGGAAAAAGCTCCGAGAACGTCTTGATTTTGGATGCCAGGGACAAGACACGGTATAGGCGCGCGCCTGCGCGGGGAACGAGTTCTTGCAACTTGGAAAAAAGCATCTAAATGATTCGCCTCGGAGAATCTCGGCGTATATCGATTCGCATCGCGGCCTGGCAAAGCGACCGCGCATAGGTCGGCCATAGCGGCAGCGCTACTGCGGGCCTCGGTAGCGGCTGAAAGCCAGCCAGGCGCTCTATGGGCTTCGTGGAAGCGCGGCCGTGTTTTCCCGGGACGCAAAAAAGGCGCGCGGCGCTGCGCGCTACCGATAGAGAGCCTCTTTTTCTCCTTCGCTGAAGAAATTGCTAATTACGCGCGGCGAGCGGCCGCGATGGCTCATAGTTGTCCGTAGAAAACGAATTAATTACCGCGCCACTCGCGCTCCCCTGCGCGCTATAAACGTCTCCCGCTGGCTCGCTACTAGGATAGATTAGGTATAAGCGCTCTGGCCTGGCCCCGAGGAAACGGAGCCTCTCCTTTTTCGCCTGGACGGGGAATCTCGAAAATTCGCCGCAATTACCGACTGATTTTTCTCGCCACTCTTACCGACTAATAGCACCCCGACGTCCGAGCTTTCCGACTTGACGTGTGCTGGCGTTTCGTGTCGCTTAATCGTCTACGTATACATCACATTGCGTGACTCGCTTCCTTTTTTACTTTTACCCTCGCCGACATTTATTTACTTACACGCTATTAAAATGTTAACATCGCGACAGACATCCCTAATAAATAATAAATAATTACCATTCTCTACTATACATCCAGAATTATTTACCAGAAAATAATATACCATTATATATTATGCCATATTTTTCTTATGTATAAATACTCGTGTAAGATATGTAAATAAATTTGCAAGATTTTCGGAATTGTACGCAAAAATATTATAGATACTGACGCGATTCCTACCTTACCGGCACCGCGATTATTAATTAATAAGTTAATTTATTGAAATTTATCTTTTTTTATTAATTCGTACTTCAGGTCCGTGGTTTACCGGTAAACAATGCCCAGAATTTTTTATCGAAATATAGTAAAATAATCTTTAAATAATTTCAAAGCAAAATCACGTAATATTATTTCTTTTTAACGATATGCGCTCATTCGAATTAGTAGAGAATTTATAGATTAAGAGATAGTCAAAGATGTTTGAACGTTTCAGGTATTTTAATCGCTCAATTCAGTTTTAGAAGAAAATGATATTTTTCAATCCTCAGAAAATGAAATAGACGTTTCTAGTTTTATTTGCACAATGTGTGAAATCGAAGTAGCACGATCAACGGTATTATAATGAAATAGATATTGAGGCAGAAAGAAAGATATATTGTTGTTTTTAAAGAAAAATATCAATTGTTTTAGTTGCAAAGGCGTTAAGATAATTGAGGAATAGTAAAGAAATACGATGATTTGGTGACCAACGAATGTTTCGTGGAAGGTCTCTTACGACTGTGTCGACATGCTTAGCCTCGTCTGTCTATATAATGGTCAAAGTCATAATTCACCTGCTCGGCTAACTCGTTACGTATTATGTCGATAGAATGTGCATACAAACAAAAATACACCAGGCTTATTGATTCGAGATTTTCCTAATAGGAAACTTAATAGGAATTCGGCCGATAGAACATTATATTCCGACTGCTTGAAGCAGCGCCGTATTGGATGTCATTCTCATTAAAGAAGTTTAGTTATCTGTACTAATTTATTGCCAGCAGATCAAGGTGTTTTAAAACTGCCAAGCGTTTATTTCATTTAATTTTTGTCCGAGGCAAGCTTATTTCTTGCGATTGGAGTGATAAAGTGTCTATTGATATTTTCTATATATTTATTTTAATGATGTATACATTAAATGCAAATCCGATATAGTAAAGCGGCAATCATTAATTTTCTATATTGAAGAAAGAATTTATAGAAATAGTAAAAAGAGCAGTAAATTTTAAGCGCTCAAGTTGTAGGTAATTTTCGGATTAGGTTCGTACTCGGCTATTGGTTCGGAGCGTATATTAAAAAGAAAAGGCAGCGCGCGCGTGGCTGCTAATGGAATTGACATGAATTAAACGCGGCTGCGGTCTGAACTGATGAAATCAGCGTGTACGGTGTAATTTTTGTACTTTGTTGCAAATGGAGTATAATTAGGGAAAAGACGCGAAGTAGTGGGAGCCGTAATCCAAAGGAACGTATTAGCCGCTCAGCGGCAATAAAAGATTTTGTCCGGTAATCACGTAATTATCGTAGCATCCTCCCGACTACAAAGCTAATATTCAAGTGCGCGTGCGCGCGTGCTTACATTTAATTGCGCGCAGCGGCGGCTAGGTATATACACAACAGAAATTTCACTCGAATATTATCAATTCTCGAGTGCGTTCGCAAACGAGGCGCGTAAACGCACGACGTGCATGCGCGCTGCGATTATCTTTTATATGCACAACGCACGCGCTCGCGCGCGCTATGACATTAGCGGCAATAGCGAGAACTGCGCTTATATGGGCTTTTAGCTTGCCCCTCTCTTTCTCTTGCACGCGTCGTTGTATGTTAATTTTATAGCGGCAAACGCGCCGCCCATTAATCGCCTCGGCAAGAAAAAGTGCGCCGGTTTATACACAGCGACTGCTGAAAAAAAAAAAAATCAATTTGGCAAAACAGATTAACTTTAATTAGCATGAGATAATAGTTTGAAAAATACCGCCATTCCCGAGCCAACTAATCACTCTGAATTGTGAAACTGCGTCGGATATATTTTCAAATAATTTATTTTATAAAATTTTTTTTATGATAGTTTTTTAATATGGATAACGAAAATGGTTAGTATAAATAACAACGGAAGAGAGGTTAAATCTTATTAAAGTAGAAGTGATATATACTAATAAAGTGTTTTGTAAAAATAGCTTTAATCCAAGAAGCATAATAACCACTTAATTTGGTCAGCATGAAATATTTATAAGGCAGGTGCCGTCGTTTTTACGGAAGACACATTAATTTGCGCGCGGACTAATAATTTAATTGCAGAAAATCATAGCTTGGAAGGGTGATAGAAAAAAGTAATCTAGGCGAGCTGAGGAGAAAAAAAATGGGAAGAGGCTAGGCGAGCGCGCGCGAGAAAGAAAACTAAGGCAATAACGAGGCTGGTAAACAAGATTCGCGTACAGTAGTCGCAGGAGTTTTCTGAAAATCGATTAACAGCTCCCGGCCGTCGGCTTCCTTATAGCGAGCGAGCAGCGACGTAATTAAGCAACGGCATACTAATAGACGCGCATACCAAAGACGTTCACGAGTCATTCGAAATATCGAGCGCGAGAGGCGCGAGAAGAGGGAGAGAGAGAGAGAGAGAGAGAGAGAGAGAGAGAGAAGAGGGCGAGTGTGCATTTCGCTGTCTAACGTCTAACTCAGGGGGGTAGATGGGAATTAGTGGTTCCAGCGGCTGGTATGTCGGGGGGTGGGAGGCACTCGCTCGCTCGAGAGACGTCTTAGCGTTATTGGTTTCTCGGAGAGCCCGAGTTTCGCGAGCGGGGGACGGCAAACTGCGCGAGACTTCAGCTTAAGTAATTAGACTGCTGTTCGTTACCGAGTGCCGTTCCCAGAACAGCGCCCGAAACGAGGAGAATACTCATGCCGCTACGATGACTCTCTGCGCTGCCGAAACTTTGCCCGAATATCGATCCTCCAGCCGCGAGTCGCACTTTCATCTCGCGACTATAGCGATTGAGACGTTTTCCATACGTTTCTTGCAGTTGCCCATTGGAAAGCTGCCTTGTCTCGCAGTTTCACACACGCGCGAGCAACTCTCGCGATGCCTTTTTCAGCCGGGATTCGAGAAATGCCTTTCCTCTCGACGGTTTGCCTCATTGCGAAACTATATCTCACGAGAATTTATTACTAAATTCAAAAATATACGCCTCAGTCGGGCATTCGGGATGAAATTTTCATTTTCCATACAACAAATTCGCACAATAGATGAAGGGAAATCCATAATATTTAAATGGGGATTTTATGCGTTTTAGTAACCATAATTGACAGGTTTTTATCTGGAACGCGTCTCTAAATTACTTGTCAATACCTAAAACGAATAATAAATAATAGCCTGCTGTCATAAACTCTAACTTATTAAAGCTATGGTAATAAAATTGTTCGTACCTCACCTTCTATCTCCTATAAGCAAAGATATGACAACTGACTGGTTGCTTAGAAAGTTGTAAATAATAATCATACCTTATGACACTTATAAAAAGGAAAAACTTTGTCGAGTGTATATCTTTTACGAGCTTCGAAAATTTCACAAGTTAAAAATGCCGTATGATTTTATTCTCCACTATGCTCGTCGTTTACAACCTCGTTGCGTTTGACGACTGTTTTTGAATTTTCGCGAATTATTGTTAAAAAAGTCCAAAGCTAACGCGGCAAGAAAGGCTTTTCATATATTTCTAAAAGAGCGCGTAGTGCGCAACGCTGGAAGATCAATACGCATCAAGACACACACACACACACACACACACACATTCCCGATACATTCCAGGATAAGAAGTCAATTTCATCGGGCTCGCCATAAATCCCTGTTGCGGCTGACGTCTCGTTTTTCTTGATCGCGCGCTACGCGTTCGTTGTTCCTTTTATCAGGGAGGCCGAGCGAAGCACGCGCGCACGCGTGAGATTTCAAAGAAGTTCGGAAGATAAAAGGGGGGAAGCGCGCGCGAAGGGAGAGAAAAATATTGTCGAATACACGCAGAGTCCCGTCGCTCGCCGACCGGGCGATAAATCTTCGCGCCGCATAAACGACCGCTCTGATAATATTCAATGAACATCGAGTCATTTGTTTCCGGGGGAGCCTCACTGGCACTCTCGCGATAAGAATTCTTTTCTCAAAATCCTTCTAACCTCCTGAATATCGATCAGCAGCTGAGAGAAGGAAATATTTCATACGCTCTGAAGCTAGATATTTTCACATTGATGAATTTACGCGCACGTATATTATTTATATTAAAAGCCATATTTTTATCGGAGGCTAAAATTTCTTCCCTTCTCATTTCTTCTTCTCTCAGTTCGCGCCTCTCCTCTCACGCGTGATTGAAGTGAGTGATAAGACGCTGTTTGTCGATCGTTACCGTTTGATTTATTCGCAATTATCTAAGGCCGCGCGTACGACGTGGATGTTGAGAGTTCATGAATTATTATCGGATAGCGTGAAATACGCGCAAAATAAGCGCAGGTAGAATGATCGACGAATTTCGCGAGAAATTGTACGTAAGAAGGTGCAGAGACTCGCAACTAGTAAGAGAAATAAAAAGACTTGGGCAGAAAACGGTCTCGCGTCGATGATAATAACGAAGTTGATTTATAAGAAAGACGAAGCGACGTGTTAAGTCTGAGAAATAGGCCAATAAAGTAGAAGCGCGAGCCAAGATTTACCTCGACGATGGCCTGGTGTTACAGTTGAAATTCATGGCAATTTTCCACTCATGATTCCCCGCAAGCGAGTGTGGGCCATTAATACCGCTAGTTCATTGTTCTGCAACATTTGGAGCTTGGAAATATTTTCCAATTTCAAAGCAGAGAATGAATAGGAATAATAGCCAAGATAACATTATAATTAGAATTGGTAGAATGAATGTTGGAATGCCTATGGTTAAATGTAGGGTGATGTTTGCAAGGGGTCGGTGCAATGATAGCCACTAAAGCCTTTTTCCTTATAACATTTCGATACTAAAAGGTCGAAATGGTGCTGTTGCAGGTCCGCGGACGAGGAAGCGGAAGCGGTCGACCGAGCGGCCCTCCCCGGCGCCGACGTCCGAGGAGAAGCGGCCCCGGACGGCCTTCAGCGCGGAGCAGCTGGCCAGGCTCAGGCACGAGTTCACGGAAAACAAGTACCTGACCGAGCAGCGCCGACAGACGCTCTCCAAGGAGCTCGGCCTCAACGAGGCGCAGATAAAGATCTGGTTCCAGAACAAGCGCGCCAAGATCAAGAAGGCCAGCGGCCAGAAGAACCCCCTCGCGCTCCAGCTCATGGCCCAGGGCCTCTACAACCACTCGACGGTGCCGCTCTCCAAGGAGGAGCTGGAGCAGGCCGCCGAGCTCCAGGCCAAGTAGTGCCCACGTCCATTCGCCGGCTCGAACGAACCCTCGACGACAGTCGCTCACAACTAACTTCGCTAACTAACTCTTCACTCACTCTGGACGTTTTGCTCTTTCTTTGGCCCATTTGAAGGAAGCCGACAAATTTATCGCTAGAGTTCTTTAGGTTAAATTTCAATTTTACCGAGTAAACATTTTTAATCCTACCGATTCGACAACTACTAGGCGTATTATTATTATTATTATTCCTTCATTCGAGATGTTACCTCAAACTTTGAAAACTTGTAAAAAGAACCCTTACATTACCAGTGCCATTTCCTTGATCATCGTCTTATAAATATAAAGAAACTGACTATTATTATATAACATATATATAATAATTGTGCGTTCTTCAAAGAAAGCAGCTTATAGACTCGATACGTGCGCGTTGAGCGCTTTCTTTCAATCTTTTTCTTGTATCAACCTGTTTTATCATCCTTAAAACATGTAATGCGGCTTTGTAAAATGATATACATATATATACATCGATACAACGATTTGGTGACGTCAGAAAATATTTCCTCATCATCTTTGATTAGCTGTTTTTGAAAAGTTGACAAATTTAATATGTATAAAGTGCAGCGGTTAAATTGTGTAATGATAGCATTTAGTGTGACAAAGACGGAACTCGTGCGGATGCTATCGAAAATGATAAACATAAAATAATATAAGTATGAAAGAACATAAAGAAGAGAATATTAACATTTTCGAAAATTATTTCATCCAATGTTATTTTGTGATATATAATTTATTTTAAATAATTAGGGATCGATGTTTGTATTTCACTTATTTCATAAAGAGTCAAAGGTATTATGAAATTATACAAAGTTAAGGTTAATATATATTGAGAAATGGAAATGTTTTTGTGACAAAACTGAATTTTCTTTCTCATGAAAGCGCCAATTTCTCGCGCGCAAATGTAGATTCCGTTAATTTATTGTAAAATAATGTAAAATATTTCCGAGCGATGATGTAATTGCGACGTGCAATAGAACCTTATATATAGCAAAGTACCTAATGGAGGCCGGTCCGTAAAGCCGAGGAATCGACGATTCTTATAAGATAATCGACCTGTACATAAAACACCGATTGCGGTGTGTCATTGCTTATAGACTGTTCAAAATAATTTAGTTATTTATTTACCGAACATACATAATAAACAGAGAGAGTCACGTACATGCGTTAAATTACGCGTTCAATCGACAATTTGTACGTGTAAAATTATTTAAAAAGTGATTAAATATTCCCGATATGAATCTGACATTGTTATATTTTAATCAGCCCTACCCCGTCCTCAAAATATAATGATGAATTTCCCATTGGCTAGCTGCGCTTATTCGCATGGAGGAGTAAGATGAATGTTGAACGACGGAGGAAGTAAGGAGAATCATTTACGCATTGGAGTGGTAAGTGAATTATTTTCTCCCCCGAGTAAACTTATAAATAAATCCGTAGGGTGGAAAGCGAGGCGAGTGTGTTTAGAGGCAGCCTCCCCTCGGCGGATCTAGCGATAATAATTCTTTGGTGTTCGCGGCGGGGAAAGGGAGCAAGGGGAGAAAAACTTGTCGGCGGCTATTGCGCAGGAGGAAAACTGGCCCGCGCGCCGGCTATGCGCGCGTACATGCAGACAGGCAGAGCCGGGGCGGGTCGATGCGGCATTGGGTGCGCGTGCGGCATTTGGCGCATGCCTCGACGAGTGGCGGTGGCGGTGGCGGCAGCGCTTTCCCCCTCGTGATATCAATTGATTTACAGTCGAAAGGTGGCCATCGCTGATATCAAGCCGGCCACGCCCACGCCCACCTCTCCCTTGCGCTCTGTCTCGCTCGTTGCCAGAGTATGGAGCGCCGGCGATACGATCGTGGATAGCTCACACCTCATTTAACCCATAACCATCGGACGCTCGCGGCAGCGGAACTTTAATCTCCGCTCGCGGAAGGAGAGCGCGAGCCTCGCGCGCTCTTGCTCCCGCAGCCAGACTATTTTCTGCCTCGATTGAGAAAGGGCCAACCACTCGATAAACTTTCATTTGGAGTCGCGCCCATCGATCGCGGACGGCCAAGTCTGCGAGTAAAAGGCCCTAACGTTTTCTCTCCCTCTTTAAAATGACCACTCTCGGTAACGCACGCTACGTACGAACACAAGTCTTCTCTTTTCCTCGATATAAGTAGCTTGTATTCTTCTGTGTCATTACTTGCAGCCGGAAAATCTCCACATTTTATATAATTAATATTACTTTTTTTATAAAAATACTGCAGACTTGTAAGTTTCATATATAGTATATTTGTAGAAAATCCTGAGCAGAAGGGAAAAATTATTGCTATCAAGTTCATACTGTTTAAAAGAATATTATCCCCTAATTCTACTTGTTCAACTTCTTACAGACTTTAAACGACATAGATTTTACTAAGGCCCTTCCCTGGTAGAAATTTTAAGCATATTCTAGCTATAAATTTCTAGCTAGATTTTCAGAACATGGTTCATTTTTAAATCTGACTAAAATATGCTTAAACTCTGGTATAGATTTTAACCACAAATTATCTACTTTTTAGCTAAGAACAATATCCTGCTTTTTGATATAATCATTTACCAATTTGAAGTAAGAATTTTGATATTTTAACTACTAGTAATACTTTTAGGTATTACATTCTGTTATTGTTCCATACTGATTTTTATTAAAAATGCTCGATAAAATATAATAATCTTTCAATAAAATCAATATCCTCAAAACTTAATCAATTCTTAGCTAGAAAAATTAGTTTATTTACAGTTAACAAGCTGTAGCTTATTTATAACTAAGAAAGATAGCTAATTTGTAACAGATTAGAGAGGAAAGCTGGTCAATTTTCTACCAGCTGTTGAATTGTTTTTTATTGAGAAATAAAAGTAAAAAGTAATAATAATTTGGGAACAAAAGGTATCAAATTTTCGGAATTAATAAATAAACCAAACGTTTTACCAGCAGTAAAACAGCAAAACTTCTTCTGACATAAAATACTCAAAAATATTAGGGCTAACACTTTTGAAACCGTCGTAATGTGTCGATGTGTAAGAACTAATTGCAATAAACCGACTTTAACCTGAGCTTAACTTTTTGTTTTGGATGAGGGCTTTATGCCCAAAACTATTATTTTATTGTAAATCAAGTAGATGAGACTATTTTAAGTTTTGAAAATTTTCCAATTTTTATAACGGTATCTTTCCCTGAAATTGAACAAGGAATAAAATGGATCTTTCAAATTAAAATTAAATAAAAAACTAAAAATGTTAGTATTTATTATTGGATTTCTTTTTGTAGTGGACAAAATCTACTTTAACATTGGAAACTTGCTAACAGACATTTTTTTGCGTAAAGAATTTTTTTTCTCTGTTATATCAGTTTTCAGATTGGAATGTGATGTAAACGAATAATTGTAAAAAATGTTCATAGCTTTATGTCTACTAGACCGTTGGAACCACCAGGGATATGATTTACGATATCAAAATAAGAAGAAAGCCTCAGTAGTAAGTATCAGTGCTCGGACAAACTTAACCTATACACATATGAATATTAATTTTGACAAAATATTGGATTAAAAACATCGTAATAAAGTTTCACAAAAATAAAATTTAACTAAATACGAACTTGCAATAAGTTTTTCGGAATTAAATAACATTAAGGCCTTCCAAAGCTATGATAGCTTAAAATGAATATTGAAAAGTACCAAAAAATATGCGCTAAATTGATCTGCGATCGTTTTTAAGCGGTTTAATATTTACTATTTGTACCAGAGCAAAAATGGTAGGAATTCAAATACTCAAAATTTAATGTGAAAAAACCATTTTCCATTCAGAGTAAGTGCATTTTAAGCGTTTTGTGAGATGTATGTATGTCTGTACGTCCGTATGTAATCAAATTACCTGATTATCTCAATGAATTTACGATCGATTCCATCAGAATTGCGAGCAAATGCTCTTCTAATTATACCTACCAGGTGGTCCTCTACTGAGAAAGATCGATGAAAAAGAATACGAGCACAAAGAAAAATTTCACAAAATCAATTTTTAAGCATGTCTAAAAAAATTAATTTTAAGTTAATATCAATACATCTATCTGCTAAAACTAATTAAAATACACCTTTTTGCTATTGGGAATTTTTCGCTATGAGCAATATTTGCCAATATAATTGCGAAAAACCGCTAAAAACGTCCAAAATGGACGATTTTCGGCTATAACTTGACAGGATTTAACTTTGCACAAGTATATTAAATGTAAAAGTTGTAAATTATAATAAAACAAACCTTTTTTCTATTTAACATTTTGATGTACAATCAATTCCTGACGAGTTAGACCTATAGAAACAATTTTTAATGCCTAAATACGTCTGAAATAATCGATTTTTGCTTATTGTTCAAGGATTTTACTTTATGCAAAAATTCAAGATTTTCCTGAGAAGTGCAGTCGTGCCTATAATGAAAAACGAAGTTTTTACATAGACAGCGAGGGGTATGCGCGGCACCCCTAGTTAATACTTAACTTTACACTAACAAAACTTTAGAAGGAGTTAATATTATTTAATTTTGAAAAAAAAAAACAAATAAAACTTCGTTCTCTAAGTATTAATGTAAAGGAGAGACTGATTAATATTAAATAGGAACTTAGAATAACCTGATTAACAAATATTTTGGTAACACAAATATAAGTGATTCCATGATGATTTTAATATTTAATTAAGGAACTGTACATAGAAAACTATGATTTTAATATTTATTGGTGAACAAAAAAAAAATTTACAAACATAAAAAGATATAATAGAATACGTTATTTTTCAAGGTTTGCGTACGAAAGTGGTCAATATAGTTTTCTTTCTGGCGATAAAGAAACAGTGCGTTTTTAGCAAGGACCGCAAACACTTTTCCTTATTATATTTTCATATTGTCCTTTTAAAAAATATGGTTTTCAAAGGGGTGCCTATTTTCTAAAATAAAATATAACAAAATAAAAATAAAGGAAACCACATTTTCATAAAAATAAAATTTTTTTTACATCTTGTCATTTAGTAAAAGTGCATTTTGATTTTTGAAAAAAATGCATGTTTTCTTTTCATAAAAAACAAATCGAACTAAAATTATAAAATTAGGGTATCTCTTAACAAAAAAATAGTTGTGAAGTTTTATAAAACGTAACTCGTTTCACCCCCGTAACGGATATTTTTATTTATGATCGTCATACGATCAATACAGCTTGGAAATCTGCAATACCTGTTGCTCTTTTTTCTTTGTTATATTTTTGAGTGTATGTCACTATTCTCAAGTTGCTATTATAATACATGCCTTAAAAAAAGACACAATGAAAAAAACAATTATTTTTTCAACATTTTTTTGCAAAATTCTAAACGTTGACTATATAAATGAGCGCGCTATATACTTATTGCTATTTGAACCACTTAAAACAGTAAAAACAACTATATAGCAGGGTGTCAGTAAAAAAACCGCTGCCAATTCATTGGCACGTGGCTTCCTCAAACTTAATTTACTTTAATTAATTTTAATGCCTAAATTAAAATTATTGCACTAATTTATGACATAATTCTAATCTTACATTCATTTATGAAGTATAAAATTCAACAAATGAAGATGTAATAAATTTCAGGACGATTGGTTGATTGATATCGTGAAACAATAAAAACGCTACTTTTTCATAAAATATATTTTTTCTAAAAAATAAATGAAGATAATTTCTTGAAATTTCTACCAAATATAATCTTTCATAAGTGTAACAAGTGGTTCAAATTTAAAGTCGATAAATCAAGCACTCTCTGAGAAAACGTGATTCGACGGATTTTTCGGGGCAACGATCTTAGCTTGAAGATATAAAAAGGCTATATCTCTGCTAAATTTCAGGAGAAATTGTTGATTTTTACTCTTGTTATCATGAGGCAACGGAAACTCTACTTTTTCTATAAAATATTTTTATAGCACTGTGTGACCTAAGCCCGCGCTTAGGTCACGCCTATCCGTGACCTAAGTAGTACTTTTTTGCACCGTGTTTATCACACTCGC
>JAPYZP010000521.1:0-25351 GCA_030522985.1 Torymus sinensis | reverse complement strand
AAAAAAAAATGGGACCCGCCCGGTCAAAATCGATCGCGTAGATCCGGAGATAAAGCGGTACACACGCACACACACCCACACACACACATCCATACAGATATTTTCTAAAATCATGTGAAGCAAAATGACGTCTACTGAAAAACTTTTAATATAAATAGATTTTTTCAACACGTGCGTGAAAAAGGCCCTTTTTCTACTTAGAAAAGTGAATGGAAAATCGAGTATTTCGAGCGTCTAGTGAGGCCTCCCGCAATTAGTACTTTTCCTCACGATACCACTTTTCCTTCCGCTATCCGTTATAGTCTCCCATTATGACGACTCGATATACCCATCCACTTTTCATGCAAAAAAGGTCCTATTCCTGCATTTATTAAAAAAGAAATACTATGTGTAACAAGGGAGCAATTGAGTTTTTCAGACTATTTCTTCCCTAGTTGTACAATGTACTATTAAATGTTACCAGTTTGATTTTCTACCCTCAAAATAATCAATAGTGGGTTATAAATTATAAATAAGATCAATGTGATATGAAATAAACATAATAGATTACATAAAATATATTACGTAAGCTTGGGTAAGAATATATTAGTTATGATTATGATGTATTGATTTATTAATAAATTTAATTGTGAAGTATCATTCTTGAGATGCATATTTTGAATAACTTTAAAATTTGATGGCGTTTCGGGAATAGATAAACTTATGACCTCGTTTATGATGAACTTAAGAAAATCCGAGAAAGGATCTAAACTTTATATCATACAAGATTAATTTTGTTATTAATTATTGAAATTTTAAGATTTAGTTAAATTTTAAATGAACTATAAACTTATTTCAAATAAATTCTTTTCTGAAAACATGTTAAAAATATGTGTTAGGGCATTTAAAGTCGGAATATACGTTTTGTAGAGTAAGTTCACGTGGACATCTATGTGGGCAGTCGTGTGCTAGTACATACATGTACGATGGCATGGTGTGGACTATGCACATAAGAATTTTACACCCTCGTGTGGATATGTACTTACATGATTCTGAGTGCGGACACACATCAACATCCATATCTTAGGATCCACTACGTCGATGTTGACTAAATAGGTCTCACTTTGTTAATTTAGGATAAAAGTACCAATTACTGCATTTTTCGAATAGGCGTAGACTTGTATTAACAGAAAATTAATCATAATAATGTTTTTATAATTTCATCAAAACGTAAAACATTTGTTATTATTTGTTATTTGGCACTGAGATGCTGTCAAAAGTTTATAATCTAAAATAATTGAAAAACCTTCAGCACTTTCCGAATAGAGTGTAATTTATTATCTCAGTAGTTATTGCTTGCCCAAAGAGAAATATTTAAAAAGTCGTTTCAATTCATTTGGCATATAAACCAGAATTTTTTAGCAAACCTTTTCGTGTCTGTACATATGTGTGCATGCACGCGCGCGCGTTTGTGTGTGTGGCGCGCGCGCGCGCGTGTGATTAAAATGTGCCTTGCACAACAAGTTTTTTATTTAGATGATTCTTGTAAAAAGTATCATTCTTTAGTGAGATTAAAACAAATTGACATTTGTTAGAACGGAACTAAGCAATAGCTACTAAGCTCGCTTAAAAAAATTCAGTTAACTAAATCAAAACTTGTTGCGCAAGGTATATTTTCAATAAAAAAATTAATGAAAATTTGATTTAAGATATAAACCAATGTAATTTGAAATAGAAAAAATAAAATACAAGCTTCAAATTACCTTAATATCTACAGAAAAATGATTCAAATTAGAATTCTATTACATTATTTCAACGTGTAGTTAAAAGTTATAAATTTTTGTTTCATAATGATTTTAAATATAATTTATGATTCGGTTCATTCCTTCTTATTAATTTTTAATTTAGCCAAAGTATGCCCATAAGAACTAAAAACTTATGACTTTTTGACAATCTAACCTAAATTTGTTCAAATTCATGTTGTATACATCGAAATAATTTGAATCCACTCATCAGATGTTTTATCCATCAAAATGGATAATTCATAACTTGAGGAAAAAATTCCCAAATTAATACAAAAAACTAGTTTTTTGTCGATTTCAATATCTTTTGCATTTAACATTAAGAAAATTAAGATTAAAAAAGCAAGTACAGATAAAACCGCATAAGAGGTATTAAGGAAAAAATTATCTTATTGTAACTTTTACTATTTTCAAAATTTAGTAAAAATTAGTTTTTATTACAAGTTACTTCTGGATTGATATATGATAAGCATATCAAATTTATCATAATAATTTTATCAAGTATTACGTTTAGAACAAAACTATTGTAACTGCTTATACCATTAGATTCAGATTCACTAAATTAATATAAGAATTTTGTAGCATAGTTAGTTTTCAAAGTAATCAAAGTTATTCATTAGGTTCTTTATAACCAAAAAGTATGCACTTAGTAACTGCACAATATAGTATCTAGGTACTACGGAGCTCGATATCATTCGCTATTCACTACACGAAAGGAAAGATCGTGCAAGAACGCTCAGCCTCGGGCATGATTGCAGGTTCTTATACTTTGCGCCAGCGTTCGAGGGCTTTTAATATTTATTATTGAATGAATTTTGAGTATTATTCGTTAGAAAAGAAATATTGTAGAACCAAATGGTTTTTATTATTAAAACCTCTATTACTAATGTAAATCTATTTTCTTAATGAAATCTTAAAGGGTTCCAGCAAAAGATAAATTACTGTAATTAAAACTGTACAATTATATGATAATTTTTCTCAAATACAAAATTAAAGAGGTATCACTAAATCTGAATTATATTTTTTGAAGAAATAGCATAATGACTTAAGTAGCTCTAAAGCTGCGATAGAACTATAAAAATTATTAAGTTCCAAAACATCTAATTATAATATTCAATTTAACTATCGAGGAACTGTTTTGAATGCATAAAGTTTATCGAGCCGTCCATGTAAACTATAAAAACTTTAACAAACTAGAAAGTAGTAGGCTGCAAAAAATATAGAGATCCACAATATACGAAAATATAAATATTTACAGCGAGTACTGATACAAATCAAATATCTGACTAAGTTTTTTGTCTATGCAGTTTTATTTTAAATGTAAGAAGTCCAGCCAATAAAAAACTGTTTGGGTGTTTTGGGTCTCTAAAGGTGAAGTCTGTATAATGAACTTCGGAGGTTTCAGTCCTCCAGGTGTCAGAAACTCATATACCGGTTTTTAGAGTCACCTGCAACAATGACGGCATACCGTAGACTGTAAATTACGTGTCTCGAAGGCGTATCCTCATGATGCCTTGTGAAGATTTCAGCATAATTTTAACAAAAAATTTCTAGTCATACAGAATCGATCAATTAATTGATATTATTGAATGATTTTCCAATCTTAATGAGAAGGTACTTGAACAAAATAAAATAAATGTGTTGTAGAAAAGAAATATAGATTAATTGTGTCCACTTAAGTTTTCTTGAAGAAAATAATGAAAATGAGATACATAACTCAGATTTTTCTTCCTCAAAGAGAAAACTTTAGGGTAGCGAAGAATATTACCGAGATAATAAATATGTAAAAACGTATTTTAATACATCTGACATAAAAATCCGCAATGTTTTATATATTTCATAAATATTACTTTTAACCTTTAGAGTACCGGAAAGCCAATATATTGGTTCCCCCTTTGATCGACACTTTGCCTATGATTAATCAATGATATAAGATACCTTTTATACCAGTTTTCTAAGGGCGATGTGCCCCCTAAAATCCCGGTACTCTAAAGGTTAAAGCTTTTTAGAGGAATACGCAGAAATCATTAACATTTTCTTGATCGTGGATTTTTACTCTCTGCTTTTGTTAGGTCAGATGCAGCTAGTCATAACATTAAGTTATGTTTTTTCTCTCACTGGTGCATGTAAACTACTTCAGTATATTACTGAATAGGTGGACGACGAATGATACTGATAGAATGTAATAATGTGTACCGTAATTTGCAAAACAATGTTCGTCTTCTGAAGGCCAGCAGTCAATTTTTAAAGTTTGCGGATAGCAGTGCGTTCTATTAAAAAGAAAAACATCGTCCCAAATAACTCAGAAAGCACTCGCTCTGTCAAATTATCGTTTCTTATCAAGAGCAAAAATTCCGAGCATCAACATTTCATAATAATCGTATTTATTGCTCCAGCAAACTTTTCATTAACCTTTAGCTTGACCGCCTCAGCGTATTACAGTTCCAGCAAACTGTTCGTTCACCGAAACGTTGTATATCTCTTGGCAAGTCGCAACGCAAAAAGTTGCCGCTCTCATCGCGCTCCTTCGGACTGCAGTACCACGGCGCGCTCTCTTGAAATTCCGGCACACCAGAAGAGTGCATCGCAAGTGTTATCGGTCAGTCAAAATATTTAACGGAGTGAGAGCGCAGGAGAGAAAAGAGAGGCGGAGGGGCTGGGGGGAGGGTAACTGCGAGGAGGGGGCTAACGGGAGGAGAGCGCGTTCACGGGTCAAGCGCGCGCGCGAGCACGCTTGCCGACACGCTCCCCCTCCCCCACTCCTCCCCCTCCCCCCACCGCCCCCCTGGCACCCCACTCCGCGGCCTCCGCGTGTCATAATTCAGCGAGAGGGCGTCGAAGGCCTCTTCGCGGGTCATCGATACACATGCAAAACCCTCCGCATGCCCCCCGAATTCCCCCCGGCCATCGGCCGTTATCGAGCGATAGATCGATAATCGTGCCGTACGTATATATACACACAGACACGTATATTGGAGGTATATAGCTGTGTGCACGCGCCTGCGCGCGAACAACTCCAGGTGGAGGGGCAGAGGCGCACGCGCCCTGCATGCTTAGGCCGCGTCCACAACCTACGCGCCGGTGCAACGGCGCGCGCGCCGTTGCGCCGGCGCGTAGGTTGTGGACGCGGCCTTAACAACCGCTGCTCGGCTCCCTCCTCCCTGCGCGCCAGGTTGTCCTCCTCTCGCGCCGCACGCGCGCGTGCCCCTCTCTCCTCCTCTTTCTCTCTCTCGGCTGCTCCATCTGCCTATTACGTTCTCTCTCTCTCTCTCCGTCTCGCTTCCCCGTTCGCTCCTTCTTCCTCCTTTTTCACGGCTCTTCTCCGCCTGTCTTTGTGTGTACATTCTTCTGGCAGTGTGTCCTGCGCAGGTGAGCATCGACTGGCGCGCGCGCGCGCACACGCTGAATTTCGGAGGAAGTAGACGTCGAATTTTAATCGATTTTAGTTCTCCCCCCGAATATTTCAACGAACGCGGCAGCCGCCGCTTATGAATGCCTTATTAACAAACCATGCTAATGTTTGCGTAACAAATTAAATTCCCCCGTCCATTTCATCATAAATCCTTGTTCTATTCATTAATCTTGGCGCGAATTTTCAACGCCTCGGGGAAGATAATAGTCATCTTTCTCCTCTCTGATGGACACTTTCTGTTTCGTCGGGCTGCTGGGCGATACTATCTCGCCACTTATTCGCGCTCATTTCTTCGGAGCATCTATCTCTCCCTCTCTCGATGACTTTACGCTCTCTCTCCTCTGTCTGGCCGCTGCTCGTCCTTCTCTCTTGGCGCGCGCCAGTCGCGCAAAATCGAGCGCGAGCGAACGCCCCGTCGACACGACACCAATGGGCCACCATAAGGTCAAATTAACTCGAGCGTCTCCATGACAACAACGACTCTGCAGACTTCGGCCTGGTCGATATCGCAACGAACTTGAATTACGCAGGCACTGGACCCCCGTATCTCCTCTCTCTATCTCTCTCCCACTCAATCTCGCCCTCTCACCCTCCCCATACATCTTTACCTCATCCGCCACATGTATTTTTCATTCCAGGCATCCTACTTTCGCACGCGTGCCCCCGAAAATCAGTTTGCGCCTCGTCATTCGAATGTGCGTCTTTCACCTATACGGATACTCGAATCGCGCGCGCTAGGGCAATTACGAGGGAGAGCGCGTGCGTATAAGTAGTAGAAGAAACGCGTGCAAAGAGGAGAGGAAGAGGAAGAGAGAAAGAAGGAGGACGCGCAGGTATAGCGTATCGCAGGTGTGTATACAGTGTGTATACACAGACACAGGCGCTTTTGGCAGTGTGAAATATAGCGAGAGCTGCCGAAAGCGAGGAGAGTGCGCGTGCGCGCGTGCGGCCCCGAGACACCTATTATAACTATAACCGCACGGGCGACTACGGCGGCGGCGCAGTGGCTCGATCGGGGCACTTTTGGAGGCCAGCCAGTCGCGCGCGCCACCGCCGCCGCCGCCGTGACTAGAAGGATGAGGAGAGGACGCACGGCAGGTGGATATTATGAAGACTGCTTGCGTGATGCCGCGATATGCCGTCGCGAGGCACGGGCACACGCGCGCGCGCACAATAACGCCAAAAAGCGGCGCATCTGCATGTCTTTATATTGTACTTAATGCCGTTTAAAGGATCGGCTTTCCTCGAGAGGCTCAAACCGGACGTTCGCGCGCGCGCGCGCCTCTTTTGCCATACTCTCTTTGTGCCACTGCGCAACAGCAGCACTGCGAACAGTATACACACGCCTTACGCTCGAAATTTTATGACGCGCGCGCGCAGCTCTCTCGCTGACTTTCTCGACGAAATTTGTCTCGTGACGCGGACGACCGAGCGTGCACTGTAGCTCGGTGCGAGAGAGATGGAAGCGCTGGGAGAGAAAGAGAGAAGGAGAGATTGTTACGAGATAGTGCACGCGGGGCCTTGTTTCTCCTCCTTGCGCGCGTGCGCAAGCGCGAGCGGACGTTTACTCGCCTGGACACCGGGAAAGTAATTCTCTGCGAGAGAATGGAATGCTTTTGTAACGCTGCGGAATCCCCTTAACGCTCCATTATTTTTTCCTCCGGGTGCGCGCTTGACTCTTGCCTGCCGCTGCTGCCGCTGCTCATGCCACTGAAATCGATAAATTTTTGCTGTATTGAAGCATTTACTAATCGTGGCATCCTGTTTACAAATTAAATACCGAACAAAGATTAAAATACTTTGTATGTTTGGTCTGGTAAATATATTTCATTTCTCGTTATAAAAGAAAAACGGCTAAAACATCGGTATCTTTATTACTATAGCGATTCAACTAATTTATTCTTTCTGCCATAGCTTTTGAGGGCAATTAATATTTCAGCAACGTTTGGGGAAGAAAAGGATCTTTACGGTAAAGGCTTTAAATATTGTACAATCTATATGTTGAATGGTTATAAAAATTGAATAAAATATTATTTTAAGGTTTTCAAGTGATCAACCTTTAGGGAAATGCGTACTAAATAATATGTCAGAGATTCTAAGTGATCCATTTAAATAATAAAGAAAATATATAACTAAAAATTTGGAGATTTTAAAAAATAGGTCTTTAATGTGGGCCACTCTAACCAATCATAAAAAATGTTTATAAAAATATAATTTTAAGTTTTCTAGCATGTTTATTTGCTTAAGAAAACAGAAAATTTATTCATATTCTATTACGGAAAAATAGGGCCTCGTAGATTTCGAAATATCGTGATGGTATCACGTTTAGGCGCCGGGCCATATTGAGGTCTTTCCCCTACAAAATTTGATATGCATATTTGGTAAGTAAAAAAACATTCCCTAATGAAAAAATTGACACTGAAATTTTCTTTGACTTAAAAGCCAAAAAAAAAACGCTAAAATTTAGTTTAACAATTGTCTGTTTTACTTTTAGACCTGTTTCAAAGGTCATATTTCTTTTCTAATTCCTTTCAAAATGTATATAAAATGAATTCTATGTGCAATTTTGAACACAAATTGTATTCATAAAAATCTGTTGTTATAAGTTAACTTAAAATTCATATAATCTACATTTTAGAAGGTTTAAGACAAAAAATAATCTGATCTATACAACTCCTTTTAAAATGAATTAAACATTTTTGAAACTAAATTTTATAGTATTTTCTTGTTTTTAGGTCACGCGAAGTCTCGTTTGGGTTTTTACAGTAGCATTAACCGTATAAATTTTAAAAAAATCCATTAACCTGTTGGAATGGTTTTTTGAAAAAATAATATGTAATATTCCGGGTGTCCGAAAAGTTCCGGAACGACCGAATGACTCGTTGGGAAGTCTTCCCACTAAATTGGGAAGATTTAAGATTTTGGAAAAGCTATCAGATAGAATGGCCACTTTTTGAGACCTATACTAAAATTTTGGGCCTTGTGAGTCCCAAGTTCAATTTTATAAATAGAAACCCCTATTTTTTACTCCAAATTCGTTTTCGACGCCAAATTTTACGTTTAGATAGGTATTATCGATGGCATCCTTGGGCAGTTTGTGGGTCTTTTGGGCATGTTTTGGGTATGTTTTTTTCCTTTAAAAATGTGTTATTTTAGATGGATAGTGGTTTTATATCATATTCTTACATTTGAGTCAGAAACAGTGAGATTAGGTCCTAAAATCTATTTTGGGCCTTACGGGCTCAATATCGCTTTTCTTTTACAAAACTTTGTCATTCTGAGTGATAAGTGAGGTATCCTATGTTTTTTTTTTCTTTTACAAAAGTTTGTCATTTTGAGTGATAAGTGATTTTGTGGCTTTTTGTTACTTCCTATAGCTACTTACGACTTAAAAAATCAGTCATTGGGCTGATAAGAGCCAAATCAGGTTTTGAGTAGCAAACTTTGATTTTTCGAATTATGAAGCGGGAATACACCCTAAATCATTTATTACCGGAGAACAAACCTATATTAGTCCCATAAGACCCGGTTTTGGGGCGTTAATCTTATAATGTTTTTGACTAAAATATGAAAATATGCTGTGAAGGATTAATAGTTTAAAACGTTCATAATTTTGAGAATTTTTGCTATGCAGGCCTGGATTATCCAGTCGCCACCTCGGCCGATCACCGAAGTTAAGCAGCATTGGGCACGGACACTACTTGAATGAGTTTTTTTCTGCTACGACCTCGTGTGATCGGTTAGGTGTTGACCTTACCTTCTTACAAACTGAGCGGGAAGTGTGGATAAACAGTTTCGGTGTCTAAGCCAACAGAATGTATAACCTAGACATCCAAACTGAATTATTCCAATACACCGACCATCCCGGGACGGGTTTTCCTATAATTAGGATTTATCCCCACGTGGTTGGCCTATAGGTTTTTCCACCCCACAGGCATAACCCTGGGCGAATGTGGAATGGATGAAAGGTATGGAAAAAAGTGTATAGGTAAAAGAGAGAGGACATTCAGGAAATGTATAGGTATGATGTAAATATAATGGAAATGGATAAATAAAGTATAAAAATGGGGCCTCCTTCTTTGGTTACAGTTTTGTGAATATTTCGGTCATGTAAATGGATTAAAAAGTTTATAAAAGAAGGAAAAAAAGGTTTAATTTAAGCTGTGTTTTGTTAAAAAATGTCGATATCTTAAAAAGTTATAGGTTCTCAAAAATAGAATAGGGAGATAACTTCAAATAACACCCGACAAATGTTCGAAAAAAATATTAAATTTGTAATCATTTTCTTACTGTATTTTTGATAGCCTATAACTTTTCTATAAAATCGACATTTTTTTCACGAAATACAGCTGAAATTAAAGCTTCTTTTGACTTCACGGAAAAAAAAATCTGATGCGCGGGTTGACTAAATTCGGTAAAATAAATGTTGCCCTCTGAAGTGAACGGGTCTACCGGTATCGGGCAACGAAGTCGTCCGAATCTGTGTACCGGTGCACTCAGAGAGATGAGAGAGCAGTGTTTTGTTTACATGTGCCAACGTGAGGGTTAGTTTGTCAGCCGAATTCGGGAGCGGCGCTCTCCCGATTTTGATGTGCCGCCGCATGCGGAGCTTCGGAGTACCCGTGCTTTGGATTTTTTCCGAGTTCTTTTATAAACTCTTTAGTCTATTTACGTGACCGGAATATTTAAAAAGCTATAACCAAAAAAAGAGACCACATTTTTATAAAAAATTGTTCATTTTGGACATAAAATAACTTGGGTCTCGGAACAAAAGGCCCATTCAGAAAAAACCCCGAGACACGTGTCTTATTATTTGTCATAAAGAAATACCTCCTACAGTTTTAGCTAAATCCAGAACCCGCATCCCTGGTGCTCTCCTTGTTAGTCTTAAAAAAGTCTTGACATCCAAGGTCTTACCCTGGTTTTGAGTAGGTCCGGTCTCGTCTTGTCGCGGCTTGTCTTGAAGACTTTTTTTATCTTTTTTCTACTTGCATTAAAAAGAATTTCCTATAAATAATTGTACAAGTCTGCATTTATATAGGAAAGGGATGATTTTAAAAATGCATATGTACGCGCAAATATTCACGGGTAATTCTATAACGCAGATATTTATTCTTCTAAAAAGAATCTATCGAATAATCATCACTATGACTGAACAGGTTACGCGCCGCTCATGGATTGTGATCACATTAGATAAAAAAAAAAACAAATAATTCGATAGTACCTAACACTAGCACTAATTAATACCAGCGGCACTCAAACAACCAATTGTGTTCGTCTGTATTTTCAGGTATTGTGTAATTCGTTATTTTTGAATCTTAAGGTATAATTATAATGGCATATAAAAACCGCTGTCAATTCATTGGCACGTAGCTTCCTAGTCCAAATAAAATCGTTCCTATATGTATTGTCACGTGGGCAGCCTTCCAGTCTGCCGGCACGTGTAGCGCTCGATCCGCGCGGCGTCGGATACACGATCTTCCGTCGACGTCGGGCGTCGCTATTTTAAATTTAAAATATGTTTATTTATTATATACTTTTTTAAATGATTTAATAAGTATGTATCTTTATTATAAATAATTGTGCACACATTAAAAATATAAATTTATACTTCTAATTTTGATTTTTTTTAATGGTACATTATAATTTTTGTTATCCTCTTGTTATTTTTAATAAAATATTGTTGATTGTTGATTTGATAAGTTCTTTATTTTCTATAATTTCCATTCTTTCAAAAAACTTTCTTCGTCAATTTCTTCATATTTATCTATATCACTTTCTGTTTTTCTTTTGCTTTCTCCTGGACGAAGTTTTGTGATAGTAAAAACAACATTTTTTGGAGAAAATGTGTTAGGAATGTTGTTTAGCACCTTTTGGAATCGAAATACACTTTTTTTAGAAAATGTCTGTATGGATGTGTGCGCGTGTGTGTGCGTGTGTGTGTGTATGTGTGGGTGTGTGTGTGTGTGTGTATGTGTGTGTATGTGAATGTATGTCCATATACGGGGATACTCGACCGGTTTTAACCAGGGAGGGATCATTTTTTTAGATTTTGCTTACACAGTTGGGGTCAATAGTCTATTTGTGTCAAAATCGATTTTCTTTTTTTTATAGCCACTATTCAATTTTGAAAATTTTTATTTTCGGTATTTTAAATATTTAGAACTAATATTTTATATATTATAATTTCACTTGATGCAGGATAAAATTCTCTACAATTTGATAAAAAAATTGATAGTTATATTTTGTCATAAGTTATTGATAAAAACGGCATTTTTTGTAAATATATTATATTTCGAAATTAAAAAAAGATATTGACATAATTACTGTTTTAGTTAAAAAGAATATTGAATGCTATAATTTTCTCTAAATTTTTATATTTTTTTATTTATTTTTTCAGAAAAAAAATACTTCTAAGAAAAGTGATTTTTTTTTGTCGTTGCATAACTAGAGTAAAATTGACTTAATTGCTTTGAAATTCTTTGTAGAGGTAGATTTTGGTTAGAGGTAGAATTTCTCGAGAACGGCTTGTCAGATCAACCTGAAATTTATAGAAATATTTGCATGTAAGATAGGTAATATGTATGAAAAATTTGATCAAGATTATTCGATTGTTTTTGAAGATATTCAGCATTGAAAATTTTCAAAATTTTTTCAAAATTTTTTCAATATTTTTTTCAAATTAAAATTTTTTGAGGACGGCTTGATGTTTCATCTTACAATTTATAGACAATATTGCATGTTAAGTATTAGTCATCTCTAAGCGCGCAGTAATTTTAGCAAATTGATATAACAATGCCATAATTTTTTTTATTAAATAAAATATAGGCAATGTATGCAAAATTTTAGCAAAATCAGTCGAATGTTTTTGGAGATATTTTACAGTGAAAATGTTCGTATTTTAAAAAGTGATTTTCTTTCTCGCATGATGAATGGAGTAAAATTGGTTTAATCGCTTTGATCACATTTTTTTCAAATCGTTATTTCTCGAGAACGGCTTTATGCATAAAAATGAAATTTATTTCTCTGGTTTGATGAACATGCACTTAAATAGCGTCAAACCCGGCGGATGATAGGGTAGGTGTGCCAGTTATTGCGCCCCCTAAGCAGACGACAAGTTTCAGTTACTGGACATTTGAATGCGTGCAAAAATCCAGTAACTGGTGAGGGCACAGTAACTGGCACACTTACCCTAGTTAAAGAATCAAGCAGTTGGCGTAAATACATGAAAAAGTTCAACTTTATCGAATCTATTCCTTAACAGATAAGGGTTAATGAATATTACTCGAAAGCTGTATATGACTTTTATTAATACATAGGTACTTAAGCGAGAGAGTATTAATACTTGAATCCAACAGAATGCTACGAAAAATTCCAATAATTATTTCTAGTATTAGAAATTTACAAAAACTATGTTCATATTCTTAACATATGGGTAACAGATTTTATTTCCATCTTCACTATAATGGCCACTGTATAGCATGAAAATCGAAGAAAAAGTGGCGTCTGACTCCTTCTTTACTGTATTCCCGCATTTGCGCAAATGCGGGAATAAAGTAACATCGTCTAATTTTTTAAGTTTATGATGATTCTGGTTAAAACTGTCTAAAAAAACAGTTTTTAGAAAGTTTTGTACAGGCTGCAGCCTGCGTGGTACACTAATATGGATTACAAAACTTGTTTTCTAGGTTACATTGAAAATTTTAGACCCAGTGTCGTTTATGTGCTTTGCAGGCCTTACTAATAGCAGCAATACATAATTTTAAAAAATATTACAAAATAGTTAAAAGTATTATGGATTTGCGCATGTACACAATTTAAATTCTGGTAAAATCTGCTATCTTCTCACGAGCTTTCGAAACAGCTGCCAGAAACTACAATATCGGATTCACATGAGATTTTTAATATTCGGGAGATTTGCTCATCCTATAGTAAAAGACAACTAGCAATTCAATATTGAATTAAAGCTTAGAGCTAATGAATCACAGAGCGGCATCTACACGCGTAGCGCGATTTTGTGTCGCGTATCCACTCGTAAAAGAACGATAGCCTGATGTTGTGAAGCATTTAAAGATTAATTTTGACTGGTCTTTTTTGAAAAATTATCTGATTATCCTATCATTTAAACTAATTAAAATGAAATCATAATGAAAAATGATATGCATAACTTCAAAAATTAAATAGTACGCGCAAAGCGCGTTTAGCTTTTGCTATAGTGTTATAAAAAAGGACTAATTCATGCAACGAAACCAATATGTTGTCAAGAAATATCGCAAGTGTAAATATCGTTTATTGAAAAAGAACCTACAAACACAAATTTTAAAGTGTTAATAAGGTGGTAAAAAAATTGCCGAGTCGCATGAAAAAACCAAAGCACAGGTTAAGAGGATGTCAGAGCTATTGCAGGTATTTACATCGCATTTTTCGGTAACATACTTATCGACACCTTACTATTTTCCTTATCACTTTTTCATTTTTAAATTCCACACTGAATACAATGGCCAGGAACTTAATAAGTGGCTAGTAAAAATAGCTAATTTCTGAGTAGTGATGAAATAAAACAAAATTCTCATAATTATTCTCGTAAACCAGACAAATTAAAGCACCTTAAAATGTAATAGCTAACTGAAATTTCGTTGAAATTCGTTACACATTTTCCAAGAAATAATTTATAGAAAAAATGAGACATTTTTGTTATCGTTAATAACGAAATGACAGATGGTAGATATTTTAATTTTTCAAGGTCATTTTCTAAGGTTAAAAATGTTAGTTCTAGCATCCAAAGGAATGTTAATTCTAGAATTTGAAAATATTTGTTTTGATCTAAAACAATAGAAAATTGATAGTTATAAAATTACGACATTCGAGTCCCGTCAAAGACAAAAAGATGCTGTGTCCTATATAAATCGGTCAAAGTATTCTTAATATTATTAACTCATATAATATACAGACACGCGTACGCACAATCACATAGCTACGAAAAAAAATGTTTCTCTTAATTTGCGAAGTTTTGAAAAAGCTTCCTTTGCTTTTTTGAGAAAGCAAACAGTATTTACTGGTGAAAGATCAGATATACAGCTCTGATCTTCAATCACAACATAAATGAAATATCTTTAGCCGTTTAATCATTAAATAATTAATTTTTATAAAATTAACAAAATGGATAGAATAAATATTTTGTAATAAATTATATCTACTTTATGGATATTATACTTACATATTGAGATTTGACATCCATCCAAGATGGCGCGAGTTAGCCAGCGCTTAACCTGTATGTTGGGCTCCAGATGGGGCTAATGGCTAACCTGCGCCATCTTGCTTTGCTATATATATAGATATACTTTAGTATGTATTTTAGTTAGCTATGTATACGAATGTCAAATCCCAATAATCTGAAAAATTGAAGATTTTTAGTCAGCTTTTAAAACTGTGATTTAAAATAATTACCCCAATAAATGTATGCCATTAACAATTGAGTATTGTGGAAAGATGGAATTTAAATAAAACTTTAGTATTACATAATTTATATTGGCTTTAAAATTAAAGTTAGATATTATAATTATAATTATTATTCGTATAATTATATTTGTTAGTGTTTGTAAATCTTTTTCTAAATTTGTTTGCGAAGGAATCAAATATTTTCTAACTTTCAATTATACATAGTCGTTTAAAGGGATATATTCAAACCAAGTTTCTGAACGAGAAGCTGGCCTTTAAGAGCTATCTCCTGAACGCACTGCGCACGCGATCTGCGCAAGTATTGACGTTACCCCTTAGCTGATTGGTTTTTTTGATCATGAACATTTAGTGGAGTCTCACTATACTTAGGAGTATATAATATGATTTTATTAGTTAATGACGATATTTTGAATAAATGAATGTAAATAATTTGATTAATGCCACTTTATATATTTGCGCAAGCTATCAACATTCAAAATCCATTAGAACATTAAATGTAAAGCAATTAAGATTTATTAACCTAAAGTATCACTAAACAATGTCGATTTTAAAAATTATTGGACCAACCTTTTACATACTACGATGCTCGTACAAGACTACTTACTTTAAGTGCAATCACCTAATGTAATCAGAATAATAGCACTTTACAGGTACCTAGCTACTTTTTAAAGCGAATATCATGAACTCGAGGCCTTATATAAAGGTTCTCAAACAAATATTTTGCATATGTTCATCATTCACTTGATATTCGGTTTGACAGTCAAGTTTATGAATTTAAGTAAATAAAAATTCTTCAAACAACCTTACATGACGTACAACACACGTGTACGTAGGTGTTACTCATGAATCCGCAAATAATATTCAAATGTCAATTGAAGGTAATAAAAGGCATCTGCGGGCGAGTAAGAAAGCCGGCTCTCTGGGCGCAAACGAATTTTTCACTTATTACGTCATTCTCGTGCTCAGCCACCCTAAAATCATGATCCCCACGGCTATCTCTCCCACTTGCCCGCCTACCCTTACTCCTCTCCCCTTCGCCCCCTCTACTCCCTATGTCTCTCGAGCTGCGAGAAACTCGGCCAACATCACCGCGCCGGAGCTGGAGAGAGACAACAAGAGAGATAGAGAGAGAGAGAGAGAGAGAGAGAGAGAGAGAGAGAGAGATGGAGAAATACTCGAAGCAACACACAACCCCGCGCTCGTGTCCGATTTGGCCAAGGCTCTCTCTCCCTCTCTCTCTCTCTTTCTCTCTCGCTGCCTCCTTTATGTACATAAGCACTGAAGGATGTGTTAGCCGCGCACACGCACAAGGCGATGTGGGTGGGTGGGTGGTTGGAGGGCAGAAGGGGGCGCGGGAAATCTGGAGAGAAACGCGCGGCGGGACCATATATAAGAAGAAAGAGAGAGAGAGAGAAAGCTCTGGCACGGCAACGGCGGCAGAGGTGTAGAGGGAAAACCCGATGAAGCGAGAGTAAGACGCCAGTGAACATTCTAGGTATAAGGCCGGAGAGAAGAGAAGGAGATGGAGAGGGAGAGAGAGAAAGAGAGAGAGAGAGAACACGGTGGCATCCTGCCTCCGCGGAGGGGGGAGGATGGCAGCGGAAAGGACGAGGCGCGCGCCGCTGAGGACATTGGCCAGGAGAGGTCGAGCGAGCGTGGGTGGTGTGCGTGTGGAGTACGTGTGTAGGAGCTCGCGCGCGCGAGAGAGAGAGAGGCTTCCTCCCCTCCGCATCCCCACCACGGCGAGCAACACGCGCGCTCGCGAGAGATACCACTACAACAGCTCTCGCGCAGACAGCGCTCTCCCTTTCTGGCTTTCGGTCCTCCGCATCTCGCGGCTTCGCTCTCCCCGCACCGGCGCGCTCGCTCTTTCTCTCTCTCACTCCCATCCTCCTCCCTCCCTGTATGTGCAATACCTCACGTCGCCCATCCTTTGCCTCCCGCGCGCTCTCGCACACACATATCTGCTCTTTTACATCCTCCACCTTCCTCTCTTACACGCCGTTCTCTCCTCCCTGACCCTCTCCTCCCCCCTTCTCACTCTGCCCCTCTAATGCTCTTTCTCGTTCTCTCTTTTGCTCCCTTTCGGTTCACACGGGCGGCGATTTCTCTCCCTCTCTGCCTCCCTCCCAGCCACCCCCCGTTCTCCTCCTCCCCCACCCATCCGACAAACACGCGCCAAACTTCTCTCTGTCTAACTCCTCTCGGGAATACCACCACTATTGCTACTCTCTCGGCTTGGCCTCGGTAGGATAACGATCGGCAATAGGGACAGGCGCGCGTGTTGGTCGGCGCGCGCAAGGTGTGTAGACCCGCGTACGTGGACAGTGCTGCGCACATGTGGAGCGACCGCGAGAGAGGGAGACGGATTGAACAGTGCGCGCGCGCGCGCGCCTTATGTATATACGACCTACATATATCACAAATCGAGGGCACTATGCCGACGTCGTAGTCTCTCTTTCTCGCTCTCTCTCTCTCTCACTCGGCGCGCGCCGAGAGGTGAGGCGGGAACGGCGGCGGCGGCGATTTCATATATAATAAAACGCAATCCGCGCGCCGTGCTCCATTATACGGGTATAGCGATAGCCCGCCCGGTACACGAGTAAATAGACATAATTCTCTTCCTCCCTGACTTTTCCCTCGACCGCGCGCCGGCGCTTTCTCACCCTCGCAGGCGCTTTAGCTTCGCTGCGGAGTCACTTACGGAGTGAGAGAGAGAGAGCGCGCGAGCGAGAAGGGTGTCTTTTCTCTCCGCTATCTTGCAGATTACTCGCTATGCTGATCGATATTACAAGCATCGGCTACCCCTGGGCTACCGGGCTGTCTCTCCCTCTCTCTAGCGCGTGGCGCTCGCGCGCGCTCTCTCTGGCTGCTCTCCCTTGCTCTCTCGATACCAGAGGTAGTAGCTCTGTCCTCGTCGCCAGCGCGAGCTGCTTTTACTCCCTTAACCCTGGAGAATACAATCCATTCTCCGTCTTATTTTCCCCCCTCGGTTCTTTTACTTTAATTTGTCGAGTTCTACTCTAAATTTTGAACGATTAAAGTGAAAATTTCATTCTTCGCTGCATTGTCCGAAGTGGCTTATCCCTTTTTTCGATAAATAAGTCGAGATTGTACTTGAGAGAATAGACAATTTTAGTTTCATCGTGGTATATAGTTCCAGGAAAATAGTTTCCATTGTCTGCAATTTCTTTATTGTAAGTCAACGACTTTTTAAAGCGGTTTCGGCAACCTTTTTTTAAAAAAATATCTTCAAAACGGAACAAAAATATTCTTTGTATAGTTTGTTTTGAGTTGATACCAAAAATCCCTATGTCATCGACTATATTATCGAGAAAATTAAGTAAGGCTATTAACGAGATCACAATAACAAATAACACATAATTTTATGTCATATAGCAATAATGGTAAAAGATATGGTTTCTGGCAAGTACAATGAGGAATTGAAGATTTCGTAACAGAGAAATTAGTGGTGAAATCATGAATGTATGTAGACCATCAAACTAAATAAGATATTGATAGTAAATTTGAAGTGTTTGTATGATTCAGGCATTGGAAACAGGTAGATATCAGCTTTAAGAATGATCAGTTCTCACGTATTACTGTATCTCTTTTAAATATTCAGGAACAAATTTTTTAGGTTACGACTGACTCTGTTTTACTGGTAGAACATGAAAACAGAATATGAAAATAAACATATCGAATTACGTCTTATAAGGAGATAGTTGCACTGCTCAATTAATATAATGGGGAAGTTTAAGACTGGCTGACATGACAGGGCTAGCGCGTACTGGCGCCATCTGCTCCCCATAGCATCCTTATGGGGAACAGATGGCGCCAGTACGCGCTAGCCCTGTCATGTAAGCCAGTCTTAAACTTCGGTTTCAAAATTTTGTTTGAAAAATTTTGTAGGATGCCTTTGATATTTCGGTTCGAAACTGCGTGGGATGGTAAATAATTACATTGCGCAGGGCAGCTATCTCCTTATAAGACGTAATTCGATATATTTATTTTCATAATATGGAAATTTTCATGTTCTACCGGTAAAACAGAGTCCGTCGTAACTATAAGAGTACCACACCCCCTTAAAGGTAGTAGTTGTCGACTGGTAATCGGAAGCAAAAGTTTCGACTTTCTCTTGCCTGACACGCGTGTTTTGTTTACGCTAGGCGAGACTAGAACTTTCTGAGCAGACAGTATAACCTAACCTCGCGTTCTCGCTCTTTCTCTCTCGCTTACGTATGACCTCTCCCTCGCACTCGCAGCGTGCGATCCTGTATCAACTAAAAAGTGGTACTTTGAATTGCAATTACTCGAATAAGCGGTGCCGCTAGTCTGTCTGATTGTTTCACTACAATGTTCTAAATATCTCCCTTAATAATATCTTTCTTCTTTAAAGACATTCCCCAAAGATTCTTTCTTCAGTCGATAAAAATGTTATTCTGACCCTCTTCACATAATCTACGTAAGTCTAAACTTTGGGAATTGATATTTCGGAAACGGCATCGTTGAGGTCGCCCAAATTTGAACCATCTGACTGATGATCTTGGGTAAGTAACATTGAAATGATAATCTTTAATCTAAAAATAAATGATATCTAGAAGATTTTCTTACTTAAAATATTGTGTCTACTAGTACTACATCGTGATCAGCCCTTATCTGCATTTGTGCAGAAAAATTACGTCTTTACATTAGGTGGTTCATCCGTTCAATTTGTCTGCCTAAACATGTTTGTGTACTTTTCATATAAAATGCATATAAGGCACGCAAATAATAATACTTACCCTATTCAATTTTCCGCAGTTTACTCACTATAATGAGTTAAAACAATACCAATATATAAAAATATATTTCATTTTATAATTATATTAGAAAGGTCATTTTTTAGTGTTTACTTGAATTGAAATGAACAATTAATCAAGGACATGCATTAATTTAACATAAAATATGTCTACTTTATATATAAATTTAACAAAGAAACTATATTATTAGTAGATATTAATTTATATAATTTTCTTGCTCATTCAAGACTTGTTTAGTTAGGTTACAGTCTTACGTATGACTTTATGCCAGTACTTGGCGATCTAAATATTAATTAAAACTTATCATTAATCTTACGTAAATACAGTAACAGTGCAATCAAATTTTGAATCTTACCCTGTTCATCATCCAACCGATGCACCATTGTGTTAAATCGTATGCTTTGATTGGTCATTTGTTTGTTAGCCATACTTCCAAGCTGATTTTATCAATTCAAGTATACTTACTATCTGTTTTCAAGCACAATTTTGTTTTTTACCCGACTTCAGCGTTTAGTGTAGTTGGCCTTAATCAGAAGACTATTAAGCTTCCTTCATTTAAGAATTTTAATCAGGCAGATACCAATCACTTGGCTATTTACTCAGGTATTGTCACTTGCCTTCAGAAGATGGACAACAAATCTTTTTACTTTTTCGTTACAAAAAGAAGAGTACACATTTTTGGGAAACGCCTTTTGATTAGACTTAAGGAGTCGTTTCCTGATGTTTAAAAATAAACTTTAGTATCCTTAGTTTAATCTTAAAAGCACATATTCTTATTCGGACGTAAGAGCTATACGTTTCAAAAGAACAAACTTTGTTAAACTAACAAAGTTAGTTAACTATCAAGATAGTTAATTCGAAATTATAAAATAGGAGCTATAGATAAATGTATAATATATTATAGTAAATGTATAGTAAATGTATATTATTTCTGCTCGCTTACAAGAAATTTGGAGCATTTCTGAAGACAGCACATACGAGCCGGTTTTAATTTCAACTGTTCGCTTGCAATGCATCTTCAATTTTATCCAGTAATGGTAAAATTACCAATGGTAGTATTACCTGTCAATAAATGAATACAGTTCCTTCTACCAATCAGATGCCGGAGTAGCTTATTTGTATCCTGATCCGTGGTCCTCCTGGAGCGTGATCCGATCGAAATCAAGGATACCTACGAAGCCTGTACAAACATAGCCTGATTCGGGTCATATCAAGGGTATCCCTGTAACCTGTTCTGGGCCGAATCAGGGGTACCCCTACCACTGAAGGGTTTCTCCAGAATCTACCTGGTCCATATCGGGGGTACCCTTGATGTACGATTTTGCTTTGATTTTGAAAGCAAATTTTGTTTTTGTTCCACACGGAATCTAAAGATTGGTTCGATAAACCGAAAAATTTATTTTAGGACCAATTCAAATTGGTCAAAGATCAATGAACCAAAGGTAATAGTGTAACTAACGTTATTGGTGAGATATAGCACATAGTTGTCGTAACCATTTCATTGGTTGGGATTTTGATACAAAAAATTGGTAGCAATAACTATTGAAAGTTAATTACCACAGCCAAATCGATAGTAACGTTACTTTTTACTCTGGGAAAAACCAATTTTTTGGTTGGAACAACTATGCAGAATGGTCACCAAAAAATATTATTTAAAATCTTTGAAACACAACAACCAACAATGGTTACCGTAACTTTCTTTATTCGTATCTTTAAATACGATAGATTAGTTAGTATAATGATATAAAAATGGTTGACAGAATAACTACTTATTTGCTAATCAACTATTCATTTATGTTCTCTGCGTTTTAATCAACGGGTTGGTTAGAATAACAAACTATTTTTTTCTGTTCATTGTTTAACGTAATAGTTAATAGTAATACACATACCACAAGTTGTTATTATTTTGTTTTTTACAACTATTAAAATATAGTTTAAATAGAATAAAATACGTAAATATCATAGAGTTTATATGAAATAGTTGATTTTAGAGATTTGTCATCTTGGATTTTTTATAATTTCCGTATTACGAAAAAGTCCCCACATGTTTCTATCAGTCAATTTGACGCTTTATGAAAGTTGCTGATATGAAGACTCTTACTGTTATAAAATCAATGTTTGTCTCAAAGTCTTTAGGTTCATTGCCTGTTTCCATAATATAAAAACTAGGGGGACTGTGTCCCCCTGCGCGCCAACCCCCCGCTATCTATACAAAAACTTCGTGTTTAGATATGAGGCACGACCACTAAGTACTATTCAGGAGAAGCTTATATCTTCGTCATTGCAAAAACTATTTGTATTTAAGCATTTTTAATTGTTCTTGTAGGTTTAACTTACTAGAAATTATTTTACGCAAAAATGTTAATCACGAAAGAGTTTTATTTGTTGAAATCTTTAGCAGAAGCATGTATGAGATCTTTATTGAAAATGAATTTTCGATGCATTACACTTAAAAATAAATTTTTTCAAAATTTTATTTGTGCTGACATTTCTATATTTTTGAACGGATCTTCCCCAGAATGGGACCATCACCTATGTATGACTATACGAAGGTGTAATATCATTTTTGATCAGATTCGATAAATCTTTCGATATGATAATGTGTACACAAAATACAAGTATATGTATGTCTGTACATGCTTACAGACATACGTATACATCATGAGGAACACTTAAAATGGACTCAATTTAGGTGGAAAACAATTTTTATTTCCTTATTATAAAAGGGAGAACGCGATAGTATCCAATTGAACTTTAGAGGGCAACTTCAGAGCGTTAGATGGATAAAGTGCACTGTCATTGGCTGAAAAAACCAAAATAGTGCCCTTTGCGCGCGTAGCGCGCTTCAACTTAGAGGGCTAGTTATCTTTAAAAAATGATGGGATATCAATTTATTCGTGGTTTGGTTGGTAGGAGTAATGGGTTGCTAGGTTACAAAAACAAATTACAATTAAAAAGTTAAACTAAAAGAAACACAATGTTTTCGATCCTTACGGGAACATTCTGAAAATAAGCTGCAAAAATATGAAAAAAAAATTAACAATACAACGAATAAGGGTCTTATTAATCTTATAACTTATATAAACTGAATAGATTTTCAAATTATATATTATTGACAAATTTCATTGTCAATTCAAATAAATAATTCAAATAAAAACATGTATAGCTTAACGTAATGTGATAGTATGTATTTGGAAATAAAGTTATGTTACATTTTCTTTTTATTTCTTAAAGATTCAATTAAACAATTGTTTATATATGTTCACTTCAACAAATGTTTTATACTATGTTCAAATATTTTTCTGCTTCGTTTCTCTTATCTGTTTTCAATGATGCAATGAACATTCTGTTATACCATTTCACAGCCAAACACTTACGACATCGATTTGTGCAATATTATATGCATCTGATTAAAAATTAGCAGTTTCGTGTATCGGAAAAAGGATCGGTAAAACTTTTGCGTTCTCTCACGTTTGCGCACCTACGGCGTACTTTCATTTTCCTCTTTGAGCGAATGAACGATAATGCGTCTCAAATAAGGGGTTTCAATAAAGCAACTTAAATGACCCTTTATTCTCCGACCTACGTATAGCAGCCAGAATTCGTTAAAGCAAGATAATGGAGACCTCTGAATATTCTCCGGCGGGCGTCCTCGTGAATTCGAGGATGACAGCGCTATTTCGCGTCATCAGACGGCATACTAAAAATTCCTCCTTCGCCATCAGGGTAAAAATTGGAGTTCGAAGAAACGCGTCGGCCAGTTAAATATATATTCACTCTGAAAAATTGCCGTTTCAGGCGAGAGCGCTGCTGCACGTGGTGACTTCAGCGCAGGCGTGCGTGTATATACACGCGAGCCTATTTTCATCTCTCCGCCGCGCCGCCGCCAGATCGACAGGCGACGAACGAAGAACCGCGCCGCGCGCGCGCTGCCGAGAATAAAGGGGGAAAAAAATAATATGAAAGCGGGGGGGAGGAGAAAAATCGAAAAAACCATCGCCCGCGACCGGAGAAAAAAGAGCGTAGAAGGCAAGAAAGCAAAGTCGAAAGAAAGAGAGGAAGGAGAGTAGAGCTCGAGGCAGAGAGAAAGAGAGGGACAGAGGGAGAGAGAGAGAGAGAATCCGCAGCTGCAGGCGCGGGCACATCGAAGGCGAATTCCGCCTTTGCTCGGGCGACGCTGCAGAATAAAAGAAACGAGAGCGTCAAGGTGAAGAACACGAGGCGGACTAAGTGTCCCACGCGGAGGGCGCGCGCGTATAAGCACCGGCGTCGTCGCCGACGACGACGACGACGGCAGTGGTGGCGGCGGAGTTTGCCTCTCTTTCTCTCCCTATATTTCTCCTTCTCTCCCTATCCCTTCCTCCCTCTCTTCCTCCTCTCTTTCCTCCCTTCTTTCCGTCCTTCCTCCCTCTCTCTTACCCGCGCTCGCACTATATGCATATGTATAATTGAGCGCGCGTGCGCACTCCAGGCGGAATTGAATTTCGTTCGCGCGCGCGTTGCCGATGCTGCTGCAGGTGAGTCCAGGTGTATAGGTAGCGCGCACCGCGCGGTATACTTTCGCGTGACTCGCGAGAGGGAGAACGGACGATGCACCGCTTGCCTCGCGCACACGCACACACACTCACGCGAGGGCGTAATATGCGGGATCCGCTCCTTGTTCTCAGCCGCGTCGCAGCTACGTCCATGTGTCGCCGCGTCGTCGTCGTCGTCTTTGGACGCGCGCACAATACGTAAGGCGCGCCGCGTGGAGATACTCATATAAGTATATGTAAGCGCGTGCATGTACGAGCGCTCGCGCAGGGGCAGGACGAGAGGTAAGAGAGGAGGAAGGGCTGTTGCTGCTCGGCTGCTACTCCTGCTCCTGCTCCGACTCGTCGTCTTTGAACTTGACTGTGCCCAAACCGGCTTGACGAATTTTCGGTATAACAATGCGTGCGCGAAAGAGAGTGAGAGAGGGAGAGAGGGAGAGCTCGTTCCACCTTTCTTGCAGCTCAAGAATTCAATTTGATTCCAGCTTCATATGTGCGCACGCTTAAATGCCGTATCATGAAAGAGATTAAAGTCGTGTACACACACGGGCTCAAGGATTTCGGATTGTTGGCCAACACGGCCGATCAATATAGGAGATTATCTAGTCCGTTTACACTGACATTTTATCTGCGAACCCTCCATTCACACGCGGTATTATGAATTTCGTATTAATAAAGCGATAGAGAAGTAGTGAGAGAGAGAGAAAGAAGAGCGGGAAGCTTATCTGGGGATAATGGGGTCTGAAAACTAGCCCGACGTCGTTAATTGCCACTATTATGCGCTCAGAGGCCAGTGAAGAGACTCGCGTTGTAGCACCGGATACGCGTGAACAACTTAACATAATCTTTGTACTTTGGGGGCAAGTGCAGCATGTGTATGACCTCAAGTAGTCCCGTTTAATTTTAAATGCAGAATATAAAGTTTCTTTTCATTAAAACAAGCGTTTCTATTTGTCAAGATTAATTGGATTGGTAATTAAGAACGGGTTTAATAATATATGAATCAGAATGTAATTATAAGATAGTTTTTGCATGGCAAATTACAAAACTTTCAAATCAAAATCATAAAATTTTAGTATTCTATTCAAGTGCTGTAACGGACAAAATCAAAAGACTATGTTTTGACCATTTACTTAAATTTGAATTGGCCGGAAGGTCCCTGCCAAAAGTTAGTTTTTTACGTTAAAACTGTGATAAAAAATGATGTAAAACAATTGATTCATTTTTAATTCCCCTGAGCTATGTATTAATGCAATTAAAATATTATAAGCTTTCCAAATAAAAAACCGCTGCCAATTCATTGGCACTTAGCTTCCTCAAAATAATTTATCGATTTCTTGTTTATTAAATTAAAATTAAAAAAAT
>JAPYZP010000520.1:0-39797 GCA_030522985.1 Torymus sinensis | reverse complement strand
TGCCGAAACGCAGTTTTTCTAATGTGTGACCGAACTCGCGTGTGGATGGCTTCCACGTGTAACACCGTCATCCGATAAAGAAACTACAACAGAATTAAACACAGCTATAGTTGTATGTATACATGATTTACGGTGTGCCGTTCCTAAATTAGACAGAACAAAATTAACCTAAGTAGAATGATTTCTTCGTACATTAAGATCATAGTTTGTATATTACTATCTAGATGGCGTTGTGCAGTCCAATAACAAAGATTTCCAATGCTTATATAGCGATATCAAATCATAAACCAGGTAGAGTTGAGAATTATAGTCAAAGAATTCTCCGACTAACGAAGTCATGGTCTTGATTCATTTCACGAGGGTGATTACGTAGCGGCTATGACTTTAGTTCGGCATAAGAATCACGCATCGTCCTCCAGGGCTTTAAGTGCCTGTCGCTATTCGCGATCAAAGTCGCTTTCAGATGTCGCATAGTTCGACACCTCCTCCACATATCCGACGTCCAACTCATCCATATAAGTCGAGGGAGTTGGGGCCCACGAGATAGGTCGAACTGACTGATCCATCTGATTGTCTTGATTGTAATCGGTGAAAAATGCTAAAATTCAAATGTTGTGCGTAATGAAAATATTTCGAAGTGTCAAGATTTTTTGGACAGAGCAATAAATACGAAGCCACTCGCGCTCTGGTTCAGGTATAACCTGAGCGAGATTTTTCTAGATTTTGCAAGTAAATTTCAACTACTAATATCAATTTTTAAGAAAAAATTATGTAATTTTGAAAAATAGCAATAAAAAATATTAACAAATTTTTGATAATCATTAATATTGAAGAAATAAATTAGGAAATTTTGCTTACGGGTACAACCTCCTTAAGAATATTAAATTCTTTATTAAAAATATACTAAATAAATTTTTTGTCAAAAATATTTATTTTTACGAGTAATAAATATAATTTTAGCAGAACATTAATCTACTTTCAACAAAGTAAAAATTAAAAACTCATTAAAAATTTTATAGTGAAGAATGATCATAAATTCGCTGATCCCCTGTCAGCTGGCTCTAATGACCCCACTGCCGACGCATGCGCTCACCGAGTGGTTACCGTGAGCGCAAGATGATGAAGATGCTTTTAGCAGATCACAGCGTCGGTCAACGGAAGCTTTAAGACTGCAATAGAAGATAGCCTTAGGGAGCGCTACTTCTTCCCTAATCGACCAGCTTCGCCACCACTGCTGACGCGCTGCAGAGCAACTCCTCGTCGGAATAGTCGCCGGCGGTCACAGTACAGTGGATACTAGCGCCAATTGATCCGTCTATGTACTCAGTGATTCTTATACCGAACTAAAGTCATAGCCGCTACGTAGTTGGTGAGGCTGGAGTTTGTTCTACTTATATGGACACCGTGAAGAACAGCACGGTCCAATACCGAAAGAGCGGATGAAGTCGCAAATATGGTTGGTATGATTAGTATGAAATTTTTACTGATCACTGCCAGGCTGCATAGAACAGGGAATCCAGAGTCGAATCATAGGAGGATATCACGTAGCAAAATAAGCATCCGAAGAAAAAATGTGTCTTCTGTATAAAATGTAAAGCAGACAAATAGGGTACAGATCCTATGAGCCGTCATTGATTGTATTTAAGAAAAATATATATAAATAAATATTTATTTACTACATCAATATTGTTTATTTTTTAGAAAAAATCCTCAAATGATCTGAATTTCAAAAGTTCATTTATATTGGCTTTTGTAAAATAAAGTCATTATACGTAAAGAATAAAATATTCAAGTGTGAAGAAAAGGTTTCAGACTTTGTAGTTTTTAAAACGTTTTTTAATGAATCCAGAAAATGTTTTTTTACGTCTTTGAAAATATATTGTAAATATAACTTATTTGGAATAAAATGAGCAGAGGTCCTTAAACTCATTCTATCCTAAGTTATAGCATCATCAAGAAAAAAAGTTTGTTATAACTTTTCTCTGAGACCGAATGATGGATGTTCATAGGACAAAGTGCAAATTCTTCGTGATTTATGTAGTTATGGGCCTAGGAGTTGAAATTTTAGGGTTCTTATGTATAAGAATTTTTTTATGCTAAAAAGACTAAAAATTCAAAGATATTGCAAAAAAATCAGTTTTTGCCATGAAAAAACTATGTAATATACTATTTTTTTGAGGCTGGGTTTAAAAATAGGTTGGAATTAGGGGAATTTTCAAAAAGTACTTTTGATTTATTATCCATTCATATTTGTTTCGTCGGAATTAAGCCGTTTAAAAAGAAAATAAAGAAAAATGTGAAAAAAACAAAGATAATTTTTTTCGACGCGGGGTTAAAAAATAAGTTGGGAGTAGGAAAATTTTCAAAAAGTGCTTTTGATTTGTTATATATTCATATTTTTTCATCCGAGTCGAATATCATTAAGTGTCTAAAAAAATAAAGAAAAATATGAAAAAAATTTAAATTATTTTTTTCTGTCGTGCGGTTCAAAAATACATGGGAAGTAGGAGAATTCCAAGTTCAAAAATATAGGTTGGATTTAGTAGCGTTTTTTAAAAGTATTTTCAATTTTCCATTCATTTATATCTTTTTGATACAGTAGGCGCTTCGAATCACAGCTCTATACCTGTTCTCCCCCAGCAATCACCTTCAGAAAATATTTAGAAATTCCGCAACACACTCCCTCCCCTATTTCTATAAAAAAGGCGAAAGAGTGCCTCACCTTACGCTCGCTCGGAGGGCTGATCGATTCGCCGGCGCCTCGGCCAGCCAAATTTCCAGTCGACGGGTTCTCGAGCCTCGGAGAGCCGAAATCCAATTTCGGCGTTGCGCGCGTGCACACGCCTCTCGCAAAGGGAGAGCGCGCGCGCCGTCGGCCCGGGCGGCGGCCGAGCGAGCGGCACACACACACACCTCGCGGATTGGCAGCCGCGCCCGGCGCAAACACTAATTTCCAGTTGCTAAAGTTCTGATTGCAAATGTAGCAGATGCGGTGGCGGCGGCGCGGCGTCGGTGGTCAGCTCGAGCAGCGTCAGCTTTTCGCGATGCGATCGCCTACACCCACACACACGCACACGTGTCCCGAGGCGGCCGGCTGCCGAGCTTTATTCGGAAAAATTTCCGATGCGGACGGCCGGCGCGCGGTAGGGTGGTGTGCAGCGGGAAGGATCGCGATAGAGACATAGTACAGAACTCTCGAAGCCACGCCGCGCGAATTTGGTTTAAAGGTAGGTATAGAGTACACGCGCCTATCGTGCGATCCCAAAAAAGTCATGAGAGCTTACAGGTGGGAGATCGCACGGGTATTTGCTGTTACGTGAGATCGGAGGATGCGAACCCAGTAAAGAGATCAGAGTTCATTTATTACGTAGTAAAGTACTTGATACAACAATTATGAAAATATCATTATGGAATATACCTTATTGGTTTTCTAACTGCGACGTATTTCCAAAAATTGTTATTTACATTTTAAATAAAACAAAATTTATGAAAATTTATTTTTGTTTTCAAAATTTAAAATTAGTAAACTTTTGACATTATATTTGTAAATATATATTATTAAAATAATGAAATATTAGTTTTTGCTTAACACAATAATTGTGACATCAAATGATTAACCAATGAAGAAGTTAAAAGTTTTAATATAGAAATTGAGATTAAATTGAAAAACGAAAATAATTAGTTAATGTTTGTTCCCTTGACAACAATTATTGTTACGATCAGTAAGTAGCCGTTCGTTTTAAGTTAAATGACATTGAAAACCATTTAATAAAAATAAAAAACTGATATAAACTCATAAATTTTAAATTATACAACAATACAGTCCCACGTCTATCAGGCGCCCTAATTGAATCTGCACTTGCGATAACAATAACTGGGCCTTTGAGAAAAGAACAAAGCCAACCACAACAAGCTGCGCGGCAAAGAAAAACCTATATACTCATGTGTTTGCACATGCATCTCAAGGCAGAGGAGAAGATCCGCGCGATTTATCCCCTCCTCCCATCTCTCAATCCCCCTTTTTCCGCGGCACTACCGTGTACTGCGTCGTGCATGCATATACCATGCATACACACATGCACTCGTTCCGCCCAACACACACTGCGCACGCCTGCGCGCATTAACAATGCAGCAGCAGCTGCAGTCGTGCGTGACGGATCCTGTCTGAAGTGGCCCGGCGACAGGAAGTCGGCAACTTTGCTACCTCCCTCCTCCTCCTCCTCCCCCGCGACGTACACTTACGCCCACGTCGTGCGTAAATTTTGCGCGTTATGGCTTATTCGCGTTTTCTGGGCTAATTTTTGATGGAAGGAGCGCCTCGCAGCCCGAGCCAGGCCGGCTCCACTTTTAATTACGATGTAGCGTTGGAGAAGCTCGTTTTGCTTTGTTGTGACAATGTGGGGCTGTTTGTTTTATCGTGAAGTATGGTCTGGTCGATTGTATATTTTGCTTAACCCTGCAAATTGAAAAACAGAATTACAAAAATATACAGTAAAATGAGGATTACTTTTAAGAGGGTGTCACACTGCACTAACACTGTTTTATCGGCGGAACCTGTAAAAGTAATTAATATAATAAAAGAAAAGCGTTTTCCTCTAGAACAAATTCAGTTACCCTGCGTACTCCTGTAATACATCATTTTACAAAGTTTCGAGGCAAAAAACCGACGACTCCTTTGTTTATTCTTCGAATGAAAATTAACGAAAATTAACCAAATTTCGTTCCAAGAATAAAAAATGATGTCATCGTTTGTCTTTTGTCTCGAAACTGCGTAGAAAGATGCATTGGAAAATTACACCGGGCCACTTATTATTTATTTATATTAATTATTTTAACACTCTTAACACTAACTATAATATATGACGATTTATTGTGGTGTTTGTAGTCGATTCACCAACAATCTCAAGTATTTCTAAATATAATTCGCCTATTTCCAGCCTTTCATTTTACATTTGAACAAGAAGCTATGCATTATAAGCCTCATATTCCACGTTTCTCGATAAAACGTATTCACTTGACCTTTATATTCAATCTAATGCAAAAAGTTTTCGCTCCTCTTCGCTCACCTTCACACAGAGCCACGCGGGGCACAGCTACTTTCGCCAGTTTAATTTCGCGGAGGAACCGCGAGAGGGAATCGCAGTCAATTGTGTAACGACGTCAACTGCGCGCGAAACTTTCTTCAATAACGGGCACCTGCCCAAAGTACTTTGCCCCTTTACTCCCTTTGCTCCGGTAAGTACATCATGCGCGCGCGAGCAGAGGGAGATGCTCGCCTTGGAAACGAGCTTGACGCGTCTGGCGTCAATATCCTCGCCCAGAGAGCGAGAGAGCACTGCACTCTCTTTATCGCGCCCGTCCGACAAGACAAAAGCTCCGCGCTCGCACGTGTGTATGTGTGCGCTCGCATTTTGCGCGAAACATATGACATCATCGACGAGGCGAGGGGGGCGAATGAGTCTTCGCTTTTCTCTGTCGTGTGCGTTACTCTCACTCTCACTTCTCTCGCTCTGGTGTCTCTGGTGCATAGACGAAAGCTGCTCGATGAATAAACCAAACGCGAACAGCGAGAGCGTGAAGACACGAGCTAAGTGTCGGGCCGCGTCTCCCTTTCAAGCTGCGCGCCAAGTGCGAACTTTCTTCCTCGTCCTTGCCGCCACTCGCCGCTCGACATGCTAATGCACACTTTTGTACAAAGGCGCGCCAAGGTCTTTTCAGTCCATCGAGATGATTGCGTAATTTCTTTTTGTTTCTGAGCTCCTCGCGTACTTACTTTAGATCGAGAGTCGAGAGAGGGATATATATTCTTCAAAAAGAAAGCGCGAGGATGCAAGGGTGACACAAAAGCTTCTGCGTTTTGCATAATATTCATTTGTTACCATAATATCCAGGGCGTGTTTGCGGGGTCGCACAAAAGTTATCGAAAACTTTGTTATCGTTGTTGAAATAAATACTAGATTCCGTCGTTTCTCATATATGCTTATTAAGTTTCGAAATTTCGAAATTCATATGTCCACGAATCAGTAGTATAATTGTGAGGAAAGTTATTAATTGTACGAAAATTACTATTTGCGTGACTACTGTTGTTAATTAACACACAATGATGAAATATTCGCTTGATGAAAATTCCTCACTGAAGTTATAACAGCGTATCTCTAACAAGGAGTGATTATATGAAATAAACTATAATATTTTAAAAACGCAGTTTGATAATAAAAATGTTATCACTGTTTTCTTAACATCTCCGTAAATATTTGAACTAAACAATTTTAAACAGAAAGCAAATAGAACTGCAAGGAAAGAACTTGAGTTTTTCAAAAGCTGACATCGTTGAAATAAGGGTCTACGAAAACAAACTGAGGAGTCTGAGTTTCATTTGTGATTATTAGAAAACACTTCTCGAAGTCTTGACAAAATATTCATTTCGTAACGACCGGAAGCACTATACATATAGAGTTCTGCACAAATTATGTGTAAAATATGACACACGTCTTGTGTTAAAAATTACACAATTTGTGTGTTATATTTTACATATGATTTGTGTATTTAAAATTCTAACTACACAAAAGACAACATTTTTAAAACTGTGTATGAGTGACAACGAAGTATTATAATTTTTATAAAGGAAACCATTATCGCATAGGAATAAGAATAAATGTTAATTAGTATTAATAAAATACACAAAGCTCACGAATTCACTCACAATCTTAGAGACTCAATTCTTTTTATTTTGAAAGATAATATGTATGATCATTAAATGAAACATGGTATTTTTATATAGTAGTTATATAACGTTAAGCTCATATACTTCAGCTTTCCTACAATAGTGCTTTCCTCTTGCCTAGACCCACGCACGCGCGCACATACACTCGCAGCGCTCAACCTTATTAAAAGTAATAAGAACACACACGGCGACTCGTTAGCGCGGAGTCTTTTTAACGAGTCTCCTCTGCTCTCACAAAGCCGCGCGCGCTCGGCGGCGACGGTGGCGGCTTCCATTTAAGGACTATATGGAAAATTGAAGATCATAGTGAGCGAGTGAGAGAGAACGCACAGAAACTCGCCGTTGCATGTACACACACGTGTCCCCGCGCAGTATGTGCATGTATCGCGCTACAGCAGCAACCCTTTCAGAGGGACACGCGGTTAAATTTCGATCGCGACTTGCCGTCGTCAACGGCGTCATCGTCGGGGGGTCAGGGCTGCGCAAATGCACACGCGCGCGCGAAACGTTCCTCTCACTTACTTTTTTTCTCCGGCCTCCCCTCTCTCCCTTGCGCGTGCACTTTCGCTCCCCTTTTTTCTGGCTTCACTGTGGCGGCCGACCGGGTTGGATAGAATTTTTACGTCCGAGCGTGCGATGTAGTTCCGATGCATATCTACACGTGCATTGCATTGGCGAGGTAGTTATTTTTAGAAAGGTTCCGCTATACCAAAAATATTGAAAAACAGCCAGCCCGTGATATTTGAGTCGGGTCAGACTACTCGAAAAAATTCAGGGACTTGACTGGCAACCCAAAAAAGTTGACTCTCCCCATTATTTTTGAATACACGAATGTATCGTGTATCCCACTCGACCTCCGAAAAAAAGCTCGGACCACAATATATTTGTATGGGTACCTTATACCATTCGTTTTTATTTTGGTAAACAAAGACAGTCAAATAAAAATATTTTATTTAAAATTGGTGTTCTCAGGCGCAAATAATAAAAAAAAAAAAAAAACTTTCTATAGTCCAAATTTTAGTTTTCCTCAATGACTTTGATTCAACTGTATTCGTAATAGCTATTGAAATACAACAAATGTCTGATACAATTATCAAAAATTTCAAACTACTTCATGGCAATATAATTATTTCAATATTAATCAATGATTTAAGAAATTGGCACAAAACCCTTAACCGCAATGCTGCGAAAGAAAAAATTCTATATAAATCTTGGAAAAATCCTCTCTGGCAAATGCTCCCTGAGCGTGTTTCGTTCACAGACGAGTTCTGACGTTCGCTCGCTCGCTCACTCGCTCACTCGCTCGGTGCAACGACGTTTGATGCATTAGATGCAGCGCCGGCGCGCAGTCCCTCGTTTCTTCCCCCTCCACCTGCTGCTGCTGCTGCAAGCCTTTCCTCGCGCATACGTGCGCACACATATGTCAGCGCCTATTTAAGACTGCACACACGCGTCGCTCTGCCGTCAGTGTGCGAGCGGCGCCCGAGCGAGCGAGCGAGAACGAACCGTGGAGGGAAGGCGGGAGGGAGGAGAGAGTAGTCAAAGGGCCGGAGGTGTGGAACGAGATGAGGAGGAAGCTGAAGGGGCGGGGGGTGGAGGGTCGCAGTAGAGTAGGAGAGCGTCTAGACAGACCGAGGGGGTGGTTGTTGCCGCTGCCGCGCGCGCTACGGTCGTATGACTCGCGGCGCGGCGACTGCAGCGCGCGTTGCAGCCGGAGTCAGGCTGCCGCTGCTGGATGCATGCACAACACGGCGGCGCTCGGCCACCGCGACGTCGCCGTGAAAGCCTGAAGGAGGGTGGAAGAGAGCGACGCGCTCGCATCTTCCTCCTCCGCCCCCACCCCCTTCGTGCGCCAGCAGCAAGGAGAGACAGGCGCGCGGATCTCTCGTTGTTACTCGTCTTCCGCGAGTTGGCTCTTAAAGCTGTTGCTGGACGTACAGTCTTGAGGGAAAGGTAGAACTGTAATGGTGCAGTGATGCAGCTCTCGACTCTGTATCAATGATGCAGGTTCTGAATGAAGAATAAGTAAATCTAAAAATTGCATTGTCGATTATGTAAACTACACCGTTTACTGAATCTATATATGGTTAACCCTAGTACTCATCGATCATTTTATCTGGTACATAAAGATCTTCGATTTCTAAATGAAGAACAAAGAATGTATGGGACTTATTGATATATAACTGCAGGCGTTATATGCAGGTTAACCCTAGTACTCATCGATCATTTTATCTGGTACATAAAGATCTTTGATTTCTAAATGAAGAACAAAGAATGTATGGGACTTATTGATATATAACTGCAGGCGTTTATAAAAAAAAAATCAAAAAAGACTATCAAACCGATTTCTTATATTGTTTAAAATATGCCAAAATTCGGCTCATGAAATCTGTGCCACGATTTGGAAAACGAAATAAATTTACTTAAAAAGCATAAGATGATCACTGAATAATAAACTTGAAGTATTCGACTATAAATAAATGTCTGACTAGACGCGGCTTTCACTCCTTGTTGTATTTAATATATCCTCTTTAATTTATCAATTTTAATAACCCGATCATATTTTCTATCTTTTTTCGTAAAGGCTTCATAGATTCCTTTCAAAATGAAAGGCGGTCTCTATTGTCAATCCTTTTTGATCCTTTAACTTTTTGAGTCGTGGGATTTTTCCCAAAATAAAATATTTTTTTACATAAAATTCATGCATGAAAATATCAGAAATTTTTTCGAGTTCGATGCCAGCTCCGAAAGGACCATACTAGTACTTTAAAGTTAAATAAAAAGAAAATTTTTAGAAGGTACTAAAAAGTATATGTACAGGTGTATAACTCCATACATATATTTCTGAAAATTTGTGATTATGAATTTTTAATAGCTATGAAAATCCTTTTAAAATTTAAAAAAAAAACGTGGAACTCATGCAGTCAATAATAGCAAGGAGTGTAGAGAATAGCTGTCGTTGAGAAAACTCACACAAGAGTTCATATCATTGGCAGTGCAATAAAATTATTAGTGACTTATAGGTAAACTAATTCAGGTCCACGTTTAAAGTTTCAAGTCTCTAGTCTATCGGTAAGTTAGTTTAAAATCGATGGCGAAATTAGTACCGAACCGATAGAGAAGAGAGCGAATTAATAAAAAGGTGGTAACATGGTAAAACTTCTTGCTTATCATACTCTTAATATGTTTGTAACTTTCTGCCACAAATTTATTCTGTGAACGGTCAATTGTGGCAAATCTACAATTCCACTGCATGATCAGTTACTTGGTGAGTCGTACGAGCCTAAACAAAGCTCTTGTACATAATTACTAACGTCCCGAGATTTTTGAGCTACGAAATACTTTGTAATTGGACTGTACACCGAGAGCGAACTCGAGCGAATAACCCATACACATACGCGTGCACGGTAGTGCACACACAGACGGAGTGTGCGCGCGGACTGGGTTAGATAAAACTAGCCTGCTTTCCCGCGGACGATGTCGAGAGGGCGCGAGTAAGACAGACCGAGAACCAGAGACGATAGAAAGAGAGACGAAGCTAGGGAAAGAGAGAGAGAGAGAGTGAGAGGAACTGGTAGAGGGAGGGAAGCCCTTTTCTTCGGCGAACGGCGACGGCGCGCGCCACTGTAATGAGCGGCGTGGCGCTGCTGCTGCTGCTGCAAGCTCTGGACGGCGGCGGCGGTGGCGGCTCGGCGGCCGAGACACTGGAATTTCTCTCGAGCGCGGGCGTGCGCTTGCTGGCTGGATTATGAATTACGTCGCGGAATTGAGGCAAGCGTGCGGCGCGCGCGCTTTTCTGTTTCGTTCGCTCTCCTTCGTTTCCGTACATATACATACAGTTTGCTTCCTACTCTGCCTACCCACTTTTTCCCTCCACCCTTCGTTCATTCTTTCGCGAGCATGAGTGCTGATGCGTGCGTGCTCCCGCGGCCATATATGTATATATTTGTCGGGGATTTAATAATTAATTTGCCAGGAATGCGGCTGATTTTTGAAGCGCAAATTGTACATCGGCGTTCATAACATTTTTGCGTTTGTTTATGAAATACTTTCCAGAATGTATGAAGGGAATAATTATATTTTTATTCGCCTACTTGGTTAAGTTTAGATTCATCAACGTTAATTGAGGAATTCGGTAAATGAAGCTTTCATTTATGTGAGCAGTGAAGCAAACAAAATTTGTTATATAAATAATAATGTTGCCTCATTTAATTTATCATTAGTTATTTTTAACGAACGTATCCATCATAACAAGTTTCATTTTGTTATTCGAATGGATTTATAATGTACTAAATGATCCGTTATAATGAAATAACAACCATTTTTTCACATTTCTTAATGCATTTACATTATTTTTCGCATTCGTGTCTCTGCCTTTCGTAAAATTCATTTCATTAATTAAAACATACATTTTTTTAAATTTAAACAAACATATTTTATAAAAAAAAGACCATAAATTTTATACCAATATAAGCTTTGATACATGGGTAGACTACGAGACCACATCTATATTAATTACTTGTATCCAGCTACTGCTCCCTGCATTCAAAGATAATAATTCGCGAGGACGCATCAAGTCCGACACATACATCTTTCACAATAAATCTGTGATTCTGTTTTAATTAAATAACATCTATTAAATTTGGATATTATACAGGATATAAGAAATCATTGCAGTTACATAAGATTCCAAAAAAATTCTGAAATTTTACTTTCAATCTTATACTTGGCACATCTTACCTCTCACGTAACTTGCCAAAAGCAATCAAGCGCTGCGCCGGATCAGATCCCAAAATCCCTTGTACTCTTGAGCACAAAAATCTAACTTACCGCCAGAGGACCGCGAAAGCTCGCGCAAGCCCCGGCGGTCGCAGGGAAGCTTAATTAATTCCGGCGAGAAATTCGATTAAGGAAAACTCGCTGCGGGAGTTTACACCGTGCCCTCCGCACGGATTTTACGGGCAGTCGATAGCCCTCCTTACTGCTATACGCGCATACGCTTACACGCGGGCCGGGGAGTTTAATGGGCAGGCCTGCCGCCGCGAAGACGCCGAGAAGCCATTCTCCCCGCGCTCTCCTCGCCATCTCCCTCGGGGGCCGCCGCCACGCGCGGCTACCGTTTGCCTCCTTAGCTCATGCTGCTACTGCCGCTGCCGCGGGGACCCGGCTCAGCCGCGGCTTAGCCCTCGCACCTCATATTCGATTTCAAGTCAGCCCGCCTCCCTCCTACCTTCTCCAGCTGCGGCTCAGCCACGGCGCTCCTCTCTCTCTCCCGCTCTCCGCATCTTCTCTCGCTCGATCACGCGGGACAAAGCTGCTGGCGCGTTTATATACGCGTATGTAAAGCGCGGAGAAGATGAATGCCCTACCGCGCGCGCGCGCGGGTTTTATTCCAAGAGCCCGAGACGCGCAAGCCGCACAGCAGCAGCAACACGCTAACGTGCGGCCCCCGATATATCGGATTTTATTTTTCTCTGTCCCCGCGCTCGCGCGCGAATCTCTTCCATAAACATCTTGCACACTGGATTTCGAGAGCGCTACTGCTACTCCTCTCGCGCGAGATGTCTTTTTTTCCGAGGCGCTCTCCTTCAGATATCTGTGCCGCGCCATTATTTTGAAGGGGGATTCTTCGGCTTCGTCGAGCGCGGATAACGTCTTTCTTTTTCGAAATATATTATATGAGTCGGGAATTTGGTTGGAGGGGATTACTGACTTTACGAGTTAATTTTACATCGGATGTCCAAACTGACTTGGAACAAATATTAATATTATCAATAATAATTTTTGGAATTAGGGATGATTTGTTTATGCAACAAATAAACAGTATAGTACATTGTGCAATTGGGGAGGAAAGTTGGCTTTTTCTAGCGAGGATGATGATTAGGTACGAGTTGTTCACGAGTGCTCAAAATCGTCAACCGAGTCTGAAAGAGTCAATTGCTCCCTTGTTACACATAGTAATTTCTTTAATAAGTGCAGGAATAGGATCTTTTTTTGCATGAAAAGTGGGAGGAACATCGGGTATATCGAGTCATCATAACGGGAGACTATACGTTATCTTCCTCCCACTACTGCAGAAGTCCTCGCTAGACGCTCGAAATGCTCGATTTTTCATGCACGTGTGGAAAAAATAATGTTTATATAAATTAAAGCATTTCGTACAATATAACTTGTAAAAATAAACAATTATTATTCTTTTTGGTGTTTCATTTTAGGAGCATTATTTAACCTAGATTTACTAAAACAACATAATTTTCGAAAACGCAATAAACTTATCACAAGTGTATAAAATGAAAAAGATTTGACAACTATATATTGAGCGAATGTAATTACAAATTAATAACCTAGTCTCAAAGTAGCACGTGCGATCCACTAATTTTCCAACAGATGGAAATCTGCAATCTAATAACCAAGTTAACGGTCGAGCGACACAGGGGAGAAACCACCTCTTCACGGTCGTAGACGCGAAATTTCTAAAAATCCCTCGCTCCCGCTCTCACGTCTAATTATAACGCACGGCAACACCACCGTAGCGCGCGGGAGAGAGAGGGACGAATTTCCCCGAGAATATTAGCGCGCAGCGAGAAAATGCGCGTATATACGCGGGGAGACCTATATTTAATAACGCGCGTACAGAAGGGAGTGGAAGAGCAGCGACGCGCTGGTGATTAGGTGGCAGCATCTTAACGACCCCGTCGTAAACTCTCGGCGCGCCTGTATGCGGCTCGGCGTTTTGTTGCCCGTTGAATTCACCCCCGCATAAACGCTGTGCTGCCTACACGCTGCTGCAACCCTGGGCGCGCGGCGCTGCCGAGCGATGTTTGCGGATCATCGAGGTTGCACGCCTCTCGGAGTAAAGTTTAAGAGCGCGCTCGCTCGACTGCAGCGCGCAAGCACTAGGGGTCGAGGTACCCCGAGACGAGAGATTTTTTTTAATTTCTCCAAAGTATTTACTGGTTATTATGTCGACAATTAATACAAGCCACCCTGATAGAAATGTTAACCATATTCTAGCTAGAAATTGACTAGTTTTAAGTTTATTTTATGGTTTAGAGGAAAATAGTATATGTAGGAGTTTGTATCTATGTACCAGAACGTATGAAATACGGGGTGGCCGATGATAGAGTCTAAGTAGTGTGACGATGAAAACTGTGGTGGGCATCACCTAGACACCGTTGTTGGCTAGCCCCAGCACATAGAGCATGCATTTTATGAGTTCCAACACCTAAATGCCAAAGCCTACGGAACGTACCATCTAGACTACGTCATCGGCCATCTCAAACACCTAGGCCACGAAATTGATGCATTCCGACACTTGACACAAAAGCTTGTGGATCACGCATACCCTAGGCTTCATCATTGGCCACCAGGAACACTGGGACCATGTAGTATGTGTTTCCACACTTATAGACTGATTTCTAATGAAAAATCAACACTTTCAAAGCTTTAGCATTTGTTAGCTATAAAAATTAATTAATTTATAGCTATAAATGAATACCGCTACTCGAATGTTAAAAAAATTAACGATTTTGTTGCCAGTTTACAGTTAACAGAGAACCTTATTTACAGCTAAGAAATATAGCTAATTTATAGTTGCTTAAGCAGAAATTTTGGTTAATTTTCTGTCAGGACAAGTTTTAAATGCATTAGACATCAAAATATTTATACTAAAGGTTTGAAGTAAATATTAATCTAGATGAAAAATGGAAATTTGAGGTTGACGGTACATTAATGGAAATATTGGGTTGTAAATAAAAGCGAGGGTATTTTTAAGCACAGCGCGTCTGCGCAAAACGAAAATGCAAATAAAAATACGGGATAAATCATGCGGGAAGGCATATCTGAAAACGAAGCCCGCAGGAGTTGCTGCTACCGCCGCGGCGGCGGGCATTCCCCAAAGAGCGAAAAATCTACATACGGGACAGTGGCTCGCGTACACGCGCGGCACAGGCGTGTGCACACACAAGGCGATTTAATTATTTTAAGGGTAACAAATTTATTTACCAGCCGAGCGCGCTCTCTCTCTCTCCCCCCGTCGCGCGCTGATAAAAAGAGCTCGGCGCGGCGATTCGTTACCCCACGCGCGCGCGTGAGCCTTCCTTTTTCATATTTCAAGTCGTAATCTGCGCGCATTCGCGAATGTGAATTTTCATTTCGCTAAGCTGGATTCGTTCTATGAGATTCCTTCCCATCCAACTGCCCTTCCGCCGGAGGTCGCGAGGCGATAACGAATGGCGCGGTGCCCCCTAAGGGACGGTCCAGCGGTAGAGCAGTGCGTATACGTGTCTGTGTGTGTTTGTGAGCAGTCGCGTGTGACAAAAAGTAAAGAAGGAAGGGGGTAAGGGGAGCGAGTGGTGCTACCGCAGACGAAAGTGAATTACGATAATTTTTATCAACGTTGTGGTATGCTTTCCCCTTCGCTCGTATAGTGTGGACTATCTGGGGCTACTTTTCGCTTTTTTTTTTATTCAAAAATAAAAAGGTCGTTTTCGGGTTTTAGCCGAGAGTTTAATGGAATGAGTAGCAAATTAGCTATTATCAAATGGGACGAATAGAGGAAATAAAAATTCTAATGGAAATTATCTCTAGGTTTCTACCGTTTGTAAAACTCGAATCCGGAATTAGCAACTTGAATTGACGTTTATAAAAAGATTATGTTCAAATAATATCGAATTTAAAATTGTGAAATAATTAATCACAAACTTGAAAGTCATTTTAGTAATATTGTTATTGCAAGTGAATAAAGCTAGTTAATTTGTTTATCATTTGTTTTATATAGTAGTAGGATTCACGCACGCTTCGCGTGCTTTATTTTTTTGTTCAGAGTGCTCTCAAATCAAACTTTAAAAATATAACCTTTTTTGTTTATTAAAAGGTATCAAATTTTTATATTTCGTTTTGGAGTCAATTTTAGGGTTAATCTTTTAACAAAAATACAAGATATAATTTTCAATTTCAAATTTCCACGCCATATGACCATCTAGTATTCAACAACCAATCAAATCAGTCTTATTGCGATGACAAAGTTTCATCCATCACTTTTTTACGAGAGGATAATTAATATGTATTAGGGATGAGAGAGACCAAATATCTGATCAATGTAATTATTATTTTTATAGTATGATGTTTTCATTTCATAATAAAAAAACGTTTGTAGAAATGTAGGCAGGACTGTATAACGATTGATTAAATTACGAGAAAGCCTCCGCCATTACTAGCAGTCCGCCAAATTGAAATTTTAATTAACAATTTTTTACTTTTCAATGAAATATTTGCGATTACTGACTACAATTTTTTTTTTAATTAATGGAAAACGCGTACAGTAGACTTCAAATGATAAAATGGCGAATACACCTTTTGCAAGGTAGTAATCGAATAATTATTTTGTTGTTAATAAATTTATTAAATTTCATGGAAAAATACAATAAAAAAAAAAAATAAAATAATTGGTTCCTCCTTGAAAAAGCTTTAAACAATTATCACCTTTGTAAGATAATTCACGATTTCTTGTATACAACAACTCAACACGAACGGTATCACGCGCAAGACCGTCAACACGCTCGTTCATACGAAACTCTCGTCTTCAGACGTTAAACCGAGAAATGCGCATGCACATGCGCCTTGGCAGCGAAGTTGCACCTCGCGGCAACGAGTCCCGCGGCCATAGCCGCGCGTGACTTCGCGCTATGACGTCGCGCGAAGTTATACGCGAAGTCCGAGATAAAGAGCCGAGAGACGGTGCTACTGCTGCTATACCGCGCCACTCTCAAGGACACTGTATATACGCGAGAAGGTGGAAGAAACTTGCACAGCGAGCCGGATGTGGGATGCCTCACGGGCACATATATATATACATAGCTGCGGCCGCGCGTTCGCGCCGTACATCTCTCCTGGCCTGCTGCGTGTCGCTCCGTACGTGTGTATATACGTATACGCCCGTAATCTTGCGAGGACGAAAAAGGACGATGAGCAGTATAGGGGACCATAAGCCGCGCGCTCGCGCGTTCACCTCCGCGGAGAATGTTAACAAGCCTAGCGCGAACTCGCGCGGCGAATATCCGGCACGCGGCGGGTTCCTCTCTTCTCGACCTTTATTTTTGCCTCGCAAGCCCGCCTTTAAGTATTTTCGCGCGCGAGCCCCGATCGCATCAGAAGTTCTTAAGTAGAGGATAATATAATGAGGAGGTGCCCGAGGGCCGAGGAGGCTGGATTAGGTTATGAGATAAGGTGCCGCGACGGCGCCCTTATACAGCCTTACGTCGGCGCCCCAAAGGATCTGCTGATGATTTTTCGCCTTCCATAACCTGCTGAAATTGTCCTTTTTCGATTTGCTTTTTTAAGCATCGCGCTAAAAGTATATTAATTCAATTAAAACATAATACAACATTTAACTTCTAAATGTTATTGACTCGTTTTCTAGTTGATACAATTGCGCTTTTTTATATGGGGAAAAGTATACTCTCTTGGCAAGGGAAACGCAAGCTTTAATGTGGCGCAAAAAGCAGAGTAATTATAGTGCGTGAATAGTCATCGAGAATGATTCGGCAATGCGTTAAGCCTGTAAGGGAACGGAACGGCGGTGCTTGCGTTCGAAACTGTTCATTTGACATTTCTGTGAGATTGTTTATCAGACAACTATAATGAGTTTTGCTGAGACAAACAAGTTCAGAAAGAAAATAACTTGAACTAAATAAAGTTATTTTAGTAAAAGATAATGTTCTTCTCTAACAGAAGTAGGAGAAAAAAAATTGTTCAATACTTTACAGTTATAAAAAATAGTTACAAACTTTTACGTGCTACAAACCTAACAAATCATCTATATTGTTGAATTCATTCATCACATTTTATTTAGAAAGATTTATTTAAAAAAAGAAAATGCTAAGCGTGAAACGTGAAGGTCAAGTACTATTTATATAATAGTATGGAAAGCTGTGAAGTTCTATTAGAAAATTGCTATAAAAAAAAGTCTCTAAAAAATGTTTGCTGAACTTTCTCGACTCTTATATGCAGTGAAATAAACGTTAGCTTTTAGGTATAATTCGTCCGTTTCGATTAAATTCAAAATGAACCATATCAAAAGAAATTACTATATATTTCACATTATTGTCTGCTATAAACGTTACTACGGCAAAAGCTCTAAAGTATATGCGCTTCGGTATTACGAAACGTATTCGTAAATACATAAGCAAAGTATATTACATTAAAATTCGTCGCACGTCAATGTAAAAGTTATCGTCTTAATGCTGAAAGGTCGATTGGATATTCCATAAAAGCGCGAATAAATCCCTAAGTGTCCATAAAGCCATTTTTAAATCGAAGCCGAGCCCCAGCGGCTATTGAAAATACTTTAATGAACATCGAACGAGCGAAGCTTGCCTCATCACCGTATATAACTTGGCAAAGCGCGCGCGCGAGCATATAGGCGACGTGCGGCCGCTGCTGCATTGACGAGGTGCACGCGTTATTGCCGATAATTACACCGCGCGCGGAGAGGTCCGCGTGCGCGCATAAACGCAAGGCGGCGTTGTCGCGTTACACAGCCTCGAACTATAGCTATGTGTGTGTCTGTGTGATGTGCATACGTAGGTACGTGCCACGTCGCGTGAACTTTACGACGCGTGTCTGTACGGGCGGCCCCCGTCGGCGCATGAAGACGTCACGTACGCGTCGAATATCGAGCGAGGTAGGTAGGCGCTTTGCAGGCGCGCGCAAGCTCGTTGCCGTAAAAGTCAGTCGGCCAACTGTCGGCTGGCAAATAGATGCACTTCTTTGAGATACGAGACCTGTCATGTGCGCACGCGCGCGAGAAATTACTTAACTGAGAATTTGATTTGTAGGGCTGCTTTGAATATTAGTTTTCATAGACGGAGAAGACGTTTTATGGCACGTGCGATGTTTTAGGGGGAATATTTCATTAGGTCAAATATTTATTTACCAAAATAATTTGATTTTTTTTTATATTGAGATACGGGGATGTGATATTGAATCAATGATCAAATTTTTCTTGTGAAATATACTATAAATATTGGAATTTGATATTGTTAAAATTATTAATTAATCATTTTTTATGTTTCAGGTAAGTTGCAGTACTATTTACGGAATGCCAGTCAAACCACTATACAATAAGTATAATATATTGTATATAATATATAGTTTTTATATTCCCAATGTCTATATACTATTAGATTCTCATTAATATTCTATACGGTATTTATTCAGCTTTTGTATTAAATAATTATAATTCATGCATTGTTATATTTCTATTTAGAATAAGTATTCTAAAGGATACGAAGGTTCGCTGATAGATTATTAATTTCCTTAAGAGTTCACTTTCACGTTTCATTAGACGGTAAAACGTTTTGCCCCCCGCCGTGGAGAATTAACTTCCCAAACAGAAAATCTATAAACAATTTCATCTTAGCTGATATTTAAGTAAAGATATTCTTCGCTATATTTCCTGGCCAACCCATCAAACCTGATGGGATTATTACGGGGAAAAGGGCTTTCCAACGGTTTATCGGCGTCTACCGCTCATCAGAGATTGTGGGATGGCAACAAATTGGATGTTAAACGGTGAAAATTGGTCGATTACGATAGACGACCTGCTTTTCCATCCCAAAGTCTCCATTGCACAAAGTTAATCGATCACTTGTCGTTTCGTAGTAACCTAATAACGCGAAAGATTAAAAATCCACCCTGATGGAGGAGCATAATGTGATTTAAATTCAATTTTATTAATTTCATTACCCCATTATGCTTATAGTATCGTCCTTAATTTAATTTACATTCAGGGATAATAGCTTTCATGTCAAAGAAAGGATTCAACTATTCAAACTTAATACCTTGTAAATTAAATATACTTAGCGTGCAAGGTTAACAGAATCATAAATATGAGCTTTATTCAAATGGAATTTGTGTCGTGTGCTAGTAATTTATACACGATCACGAGCTCTTTTATTTATTTCTTTCGCAAACCTCACTATCCTCCCTCAATTTATTTCACCTCGAGTAACTATATCACTTGGAAAGCGTTCCATTTAGTACTTAAAGCGATCTGCCGCACGGCAAACTACTTTGGACATTATTGCCGAACGGAAGCGCACATCTTCGTTTGATCGGGATAGCCTTACCCAAGAGTGCCGGGGGTATAGGGTGGTGAGGGAAAAAGTGGGTTTAGCGCAAGGACAACCAGTTAACGACTTAATGATAGGCGAGCGCGGAAGAAGGTGGGAGGGGGATGCCCTCTTGGATAAGATGGTGGGCGCGCGCAAGAGAGAGAGAGAGAGAGAGAGAGACAACCAGATTAGTCGTTAATGCGTTTAGGACGACGTGCATTAGGTTTCCTTCCAAGACGGGAAACGAGAGTCTCCTATATACCGGCGTGAGAGAGAAAGAGAGCGAGAGCGAGCTAGCGGGGCCAGGATAAGATAGCCCTGGACGCGGCGAGTGTATAACTCTCTCGCGATTAGCCCTTATACCTCTTTCGGATCTCGTGTATATCGAACGGGGAGGTCGCTGACCCTTCGTAACTTCGGTGCAGGCACCGTATAAGAAGCCGACGACGCGTCAGTCTCGAGTGAAGTCAGTCGAAAAACTTGGGAGGATGCCTCTGACCTGTTTATTCTGCGATAGAACGTCGGCCCTTTTTAGCTCGTTTTCGCCCAATTAAGAGTTCATTTTCTGCCAAAAAAAGAAACGCTTAAATATTATTCATTCGATTACTTATAAAAACTTCAATTTTCAAACTTTTTACAGAAAGATATTTTTTGGTTAATATTATAATATTTGGCGTATATTCGGTATAGAATAGCATAATTTCAGATTTTACATTTTATTTCAAATTAAATTATTCAAGTATTTAAACAATTAACGTTTACGAAACAATGTTTACTGAAAATCAGTAGCGCTGTAACTTACGTACACAGAATTTACACGAAGAAACTCTATTATTATTATTTACTTTAACAATCATTTCTACTGTAAAAATCGAATTTTATATTTCCTGCAACAAAGAATATTTTATACGATTTGCAACTATAACGCATGCGTATAGGAAAATAAAGACTAAAATCCGCTTAATTAACCACGGAGCTAACGTCGCGATGCCATTACGAGCGCATCGCGAGCTAGTTGTTCTTTTGCCGAGTCGACGCGGTCTCTCGTCTTCTATGCTGTTCTCCGTGATACAACACAAAGGCCTTCAAATTTCCCAAATATTCGCCTTCGTCCACGTGGAAAAATATTTGTTCTAATGACCGTGGCCGCGATTGTGTTTTACGAAAATTTCTCCACAGTTCTTCAATCTCGTTAGCTTTGACGTTTAATACGTCAAACGGAAATAACGTTTACGAATTGATGCTAACGACACATCCGAGTGCGCACTGGTGCATGCGGTAAAAACGAATTTTCCGAATCGAACAAAAGCGGAGCGTGTGCCGTGGTGCACTGTAGCGACCTGCGTGTGGACTTTTCTTTCTTTTTCCTTCGAGGTACACATCCGAGAGCGCGCGAGCGCAACATCCTGCGAATAAGGCTCGGCCAACGAAATTTCGCGGTGCGATTGAGCCTGACTAGGGTGAGAGAGAGAGAGAGAAAGCTCCGAGAGCTAGCCTCAGCGCCGGAAACAAAAACCTATGCCGCACACTCGTTCGCTTTTCTTCCTCTCTCTCTCGCTCTTTCGGTTAGCACGCGAGTATCTTTATATATAAACTGTGCGCGCACGCGCGCGTGGCGTTTGACGTTTACAAATAAAAAGGGGCTTGGTTGGTCCAGGCGTTCACCAAGAGAGTGAGAGAGGAAGCGAGCAGAGGAGAGAGAGGCAACTTGCGCCCTCAATGGCTCGGCTGCGCTAAAACGACGTTTCACGAGCCGTCTGGCTCCCCGCGCGTGTCCTTTTATGTGTAGGCTCTTGGCGCACTCACCCTCACACACGCACACCCGAGCGCGTATATATAGCGGCCTCTCTCTCTCCCTGTCTCTCATTAACCTCTCTCTGCTCGGCCTGCACGCACACGGTGGGCGCCGCCCCTCCCCTAGAAATTTATTTTAGCCGTCTCGTTCCTTTTCGAAACGCGCTTCGTTACTCTTTTCAATGCCCCGATGAAGGCAATTTTCCGGAGGAAAAGCCTCTCTCTATTTCCCCTGTACCCGGTTGCTTTTTCTCCACCACCTCCCGGCCGGCCGGCGGGCCGCGCGCGTGCAAGCCTGTGTTTTATCACGGCGCGATGACGTGCCTGTCAGGCCCGAGTGCTTTCACGATCAAAATTGCATTCAGACGAAAAACTTTGTCGTGGTGCTGCTGCGCGCTGTGTGTGCGTCGCTGCACGGAAGCCTGCGCCGCCGCTGCGCAGAGGAATCAAGGGGGGAAAAAAAGATCCGGGGGTGCCCGCGCATAGGGCAACGATCGACCCCTTTTGTCTCTCTCTTTCTCACTGCCTGGACCCGAGAGCGTAATTACTTCAGCGAGCTAGCCGTAGCAGAGAGCGCGCGCGCGCCGAGTTCAAAAGTGGCGAGAGTAAAATTTTTTGTTTTTGTTATACCTGCGTGCGCTTTCGGGACTTTTATTTGTTTAAGGCTGCTGCTCGCTCACTGGCACGCGCACGCGCCCAGGAAATATCTTGATGGTGAAAAGCTGCGCGCCGGTATGTGTGCGCGCGAACGCAGACTTCGGTATTCCCTCTTTCTGCCCCACTCCCGTGATTTCGTGTGAGAGAACGGTGGCTGGTGTTTCTGGGAAAATTCTGTTTGGACATAACGTAAAAGCTATTGTTATTTTGCGTTCGCTGACTGGAAAATAAATGAAACTTTGTACTACGCGCAAAAGTTCTGAAAGGCTTGCGAGAAAATTGCATATCGGCTCGACTAATGATGTTATCAAGTTCTTTTATTATTAGCTTACGTACTTTTATGCAAACAGAATGACAAAGTTGGGGGAGAAAATATTTAGCTTTGTTTCATCATGTTTCAAATAAAATAACAGAAACTTTATGCTGCGAAACAATATTTATAAAAAGTGTTAAAGGACGAATGTTGTAACTTTAATCGTAAATGCTATTTAGCACTTTTCCTAATTAATGTTTTGTTTTTTTTTTAATTTTAAACTTAAAGTAAATTTAAAATAAAAATTTTATTTGTTCACGATTTCATCTTTATATTCCACTTACCTCTTTACATATTCCAGAGAAAATAATAACCTTCCCTCTGAGATGCAAAAATGAGCGCACTAAATTTTCTTTCATCACCGCGCTCGCCTGTGTCACTCCCAATATTTTTATTCAAATATCATGGCGCAAAGGGGAAAATATAGCCTCGTAAAGGAAAAACGACGCGCTTTTCGCCGCATCCGTTCTTTTAATTATGCAGCGCGCTGAGCTTCCATGCGCGCGCGCGCGCAAAAAAAAGCATCTATATAGCATTCGCACGCCAGCGACAGATGATTGTCATGCAGCTAATTTACACCGGTCATCGTAAAACTGGATTTACCGTTGCCCAGATCCCGCGCGCATATCTATATAAATGCATATATGCATCAGCCGCCGCCACCGTCGTCGCCGTATATGTATATATATACGCGGCAGCATGGGGGAAGCAGTTCCGGTTTTATAGTGTCTCGCGGGCATTAAAGTGCCATTGAATGTCCCGTCCCTCCACCCGCGAGCCCACGCCGCCTTCCACCCTTTCCATCCGCCAAGATTCGCTCCCACCCTCTCTCCTCATCGTCAGCTCGCGCTCTCTTTAACCACCGCGACGGCCTCCGCTGTATAAACGCGAGTGTATATAGGCTCCCCGTATAGATATATACGTATATATGTGTTTTATGTCAGTTGTGTGTGCCCACACACGGGTCAAAATGGTGGCGCCTTCGTCCTTTTCTCTAAGCCGCAAACCCGGCGCCCGCGTCCGCGAATTCGCACGCGTCAGGAACGTGCGAAAATGCGGAACGGATGACGACGAAGGAGTCGTCGACGCATGGAGAATGCAAAGATGGAAGGAGGGCGCGTGAATAAACCCGGCACGAGCGAGCGATTTGATGGCTCCTACGTTTGCATTCCGTATTTTGTACATTAAAATGTAAGATATTTGCGGTTTTTTTTATTCTCGTTTTACTATACAAATTAATGAAATAATTTTCAATAGTAGGATAGACAGTTTTCTATGTAAATATGTAATTTTAACTTGAAGGTAATAGTGCAGTAATTGCTAAAGCTATTACACGTAAGGTTAATTTTTTAAGAATTTGTCATATTTTGTCAACAAAGGCATGTATGTCTGATTATGGTTGACTATCATCTACTTCACAACCCGTAGATACACGGATAAATAAATATTGCTTAGTAATGTGAGCTCGAATCAGTCCACGTACTGTAAAATATTTTCAACAATGTATCCAGCAAACTTTGGAGGTGATTGAATCTATATTCTCCCATAATGCGCTGGATCTGCAGTTGGCTGATGAGTGTATATTGTGCTGAGCGCACTACTCACATATCAGCCGATCCCGTGGGCTTGCGCGGGAGGCTCCGCATAGCTTCAATATTACATTATACATACCAAAGTTTAATACGGCATATTCGATCCAAGATGAGACCTACAACCAAACGACAGTAATAACGGTAAACATACATCCATTTAAGGAAGGTTTATTACGTTTTGTACATCAATTAGTTATACCAAAAAAGTTTATGTATTCTAATTTTATTATTACGTATAAATAAGTTTTTATTCCGTAAGCTGATATTTACTAAAATGTAATTTGCAACTCTCGTAGTAAATTTTCATTGCACTCGGATTATTTCAGCAAAGTCGGGCGATAAAATAATTATACATTTTTTTTCTCCTCCGACCATTCATCACTCTCAAGCGCAGCCCTCAATCCCAAGTGGCAATCATTTACATAGCATTAACTAATCGATAAATCTCGTACTCGTCCGCATCAGCCGCAAAGTTTCGCAGCCGCAAAACACTCTAGCGCCTCCTTTCACGCTTCCCAATAAGATTGATTATTTCGCGTGTGGGTCGACGCGAGTCGAATGAAATTTCCCCGCATAAGTTGGAGCGCGCGCGCGCGCTCGCGTAAATGGGCGGCAGCCCTATGCCATTCTCTCTCTCCCCCTCTCTCTTTCTCCTTCGCGACCGGGTCGCCGCCACTCCCAGGGCTCGATCTCCCCGGGAGCACTTCGATCCTTTCCCTGCGGCCGACCGGCCACCCCCCGCGCAAGTACATACGTATACACGTCGCTCCTCTTTCGTCTGCAGGCGGTTTACGGGCCTCTTTTCTCACCCCCTCGCAGAGAGAGAGAGAGGGAGAGAGAGAGTAGCGGACCTTCGTTTCGGCAAGCCGCGCGTATATAGAGCCGGAGAAGAGAATGGCCTCGGCACGACCGCGAATCGCCTCCGTCCGGTCCATCAGGGGCCGCGTCGATTGCCCACGTTCGGCCATTCTACGGCGACAACTTCGTCAATTTGGCCCCATGTGAATGCCTGCATTCTCCCGCTTGAGAGCAGCGAGAAGAGAGAGAGAGAGAGGGAGAGCTCGACTATTTTCGCCTCCCCAAAGAGGTTCGTGCGCTTTACGAGCCAGACTAGAGTGACCCGTGATATTCACGAGTTGCCGCTCGCCCGTGAGACTATTATACTTCCGCGCTGTAGCGTTGCCAATGATGCCGTGATTTGTTTGCTCAAAAGTTCATTGTTAAACTGGAAAGTGGACCCCGAGAATTTCATGAGGCTCGAAGAGCGCGGAGCTCGTTCTGGCATTCATAAGGAGAACTTTAGCGTTATTACTTTAATCGTTTTCAAACTGAAAAGACTGTGCGTTAAATTATATTTTCACTATTAGAAGCATTATTTTTTTAATAATTACATAAATCTTATGCTTTCCTCGGGTACCTACATTTTACTGCATAATCTGTTACATAATATGCAAGAACAACTATTTATAAACTTGAAGCATCGTCGCCCAGAATGTAGACTAGACATTAGCCTGCTCCCTAACGTACTTTTTTTTGTTACTATATTTTTAAAATTAATTTGGCTTAAGGTGTTAACATATATGGCTATTATGGTAGATGAAAAGTAATACCTAATCAAGTTTGATTAAAATTTAGTGTATTTATTTCTTTTACAAACAAATAAAAGATTACCATAACGTATAATATGTTATTGGATTTATCGACCTAAAGAATTCAACTTTTGCAATAATCGTAAACCAAATTCAAGATGTTGATTTATAATGACAGTTTGGCTTGGCAGTTTAATTTCATAAAACGACGTAATTGTTTCATTTGACTATAGCTCAATGTTTCGACTACCTTAATGAAAAAATCCATTTATATCCTTCTACATAAATAAATATCCGAAATCTGTCAGTACGAAGGTTCGCAAAAACTGTTCGCAAAGAAACACAGACTCTCTCGTATCAAAAACATCCCATTAAAATATTTAATTAGCGTAGGCAGCAGACTGGGGTAAAAAATACAAAATAAAGACCGACACATTCGAAGTTGTCGGGGCGACGATAAATCTAAGCTACCGGGCAATGAATTTAGTGTTAGGTGCCGAGAGAGAGAGAGAGAGAGACAGAGAAAGAACATGGCGCCTCGGTGTGGGGTCCGTGTCGTGACCCACGCGCGCGTACCAAACGTTCGCTCGCCCCTTTCACGGTAGCAGAGAATATAACATACGCGTGCACGCGCGCGCGAACGTTAGCCCACCAAGGTCGAAGTAGTAATATACTGTCGGCCAATTAAAATACCTTATTATGAGGAAGACAATACGGGTAGCTGGGGGAAAGAGAGGAAGCGAACATCGCTCGGGTTTCTAGGGCTGCTAGTTTGGGGAAGAAAAAGAAGTACCGAGGGGCCGTGTTTCCCCTGCCGACGTTTTCAATAGATTAAAATGACAATTCTTTAAAATGAAGATATAAGTGATAGACAAGATTGGATCGGAACTGAAGTTGGTTTAGTCAGAGCAGTGTACCATTTTTCTACTATTGAAATAGTTATTATTCTCTCATCTAAGAATTTCTCAGGACAAAGACCCCTTTTCCAATACTAGAAATATTATTTTCAATATAATAAGATAACTGGTCTTGTCCCTTGCCTAAATTCGACAACTGACATACTATACTACTCTTCGAACTGGAAGCTATTGTCCCCCAACTCACTGTAAATATGCCTTTTTACGTGCTTACCCCATGCTCTGTCCTTTTTATTAATATTTAATCAGTAAAGATAAAATGCGGTCCGGAGCAATCCTTTTTGATCGTTGTATACCCACGCCGTTTACACAATATTTTTTAATTCATCGTTTCTATAGTTGTCCAACCAGAGAAATATAGACTATTAAAAATCTACATTACTTATGTAAAATAATTAATTACAAATATACAAATTAATTACAAGATATTGCATTATCGTGAAAGCTACGAGTATTTTGCAACATTACGTTACCCGTATTTTAAATGAAGTTATGGTATCACTCCTGTTACGTGCTATCTACAATCAGTAGAGATTTAAATTTTGAATACTTCTAGTTTAAAGAAGCAAAATGTTTAATCAAATTACATAAAGTTTTTTTTTATTACTTGCTGGTTTTTACTATTATATAGTAGAACTTGTAGTACGAATACAAAATTTTTGTTTATGGCTCTACACTCAGAAAAAAGTTTTGAAAAAATTACTATACTGTTTCCTAAAGCCACCGCAGACTGTAAAGACCGAAATAAATTACCATACTTTACAGTAAATTTTACAATACAGTAAGAAAATTTTCCTATATTTCTAGCAAAACGTCTTATAAAGTACGGTAATCTTTTGCGTTTTACAGTCTGTGGCGGCTTTACGAGACAGTATGATAATTTTTACAAAACTATTAATTATTTTTACTAAACTTTTTTCTCAGTGTATTAAAATTTAAATGATAAACTTTCTATGCTATGATATGTAAAATTTATGATAAGCAAATTAATTATACATATAGTTTTAATCAATACTATCATGGATCCGCTTATAAGGGTTCAGTTATGGATTGAGGATGTACATCCGATGACGTGCCAGCTTGTATTTACGAATGATTTACAGTTGAACAAGGGCATTAAACGCATGAAGCGCAAGGCGTCGCCTAATGTGTCATCCATACAAACTTTGCGCATCATCGCTGACCGTATGTATAATCCCCAGAATATATAGACGTAGGTATAGCATGCAAAGCGCTACCGCCGAGACTTGATTCACCTGTTTGCCCAGCCAATTTCAGAATTAATCTAGTTTATAGTCCTTTAAACTTTCGCTAATGTTATTATTTCCATTAATTTCTAAACTTCACTATTTCTGCTTTAATTAATTTATTTATTTTTATAACAATTTATGTGTAAATTATTTTGAAATATCAAGTTATTACACGTATAGATATAATCACATTATATAATGATAAAAGGTTATCTAACATCCATGTCTATTAGTGAGGTGAAAATATAGTTACTATATTTATACAATAATATATTTGGAAACCCCGACAACAATTTTACATTATGCGATTGATTCATATTTGGCTGTATTGAATATTTTTTGCATTATAATACACGTGTGAACTTATCTAATTTTTCCCAATTACTTTTAAATTCTGTCCATTTTTATTCTTTCAATTGTATATGTTGTTTCTAAAACATGTGAAAAAATATCAAATGGTATCTGACAAAGATAAACGTATTCGTTGCCGGTCCTGCTCGCGTGTGGCGAAATATTCATGCGGTAGCCGCTGCAACAGAACTTTAATCTTCTCAATGGCGGTACCTTTATCGCACAAAGCCAAGCTGTTGATTATTCTGTGCTCTTGAGAGGATTTCGCTCGGCTTGCGTTCACGTAACCGATACATATCCTCTCTCTCTCTCTTTCAGGCTCGCCGCTGCACTGACTTATAATCTTGCAGTTCCGAATCAATTAATCCATCCGACTTTTTTCGTATAGATATAGGTATATGTGTGCGTCTCGTATACCACTTTTTCAAGAGTTCTTTCTCTCTTTTTTTCGTTCTTTCTGCTTTCAGGCCGGTAAATAATAATTAAGTCGTGTGGTAGGGGGCAGAGAAGAGGTTGCGTTTTAGCCGTGGCATGAGGCAAACGCACCGTCGTCATTAGCGCCATTATCGAAAAAGAAAGAGAGAGGGCGCTAAATCCTGTGAAAAAAGAGAGAGTCGAGTGAAATTTAATCACCTTAAGCGAGAAACCCTTACTTAACGTAAAACGGCCTACCTTCTCCAATAATGCGCGGCATTGCCGGCAGCAAATATTTTTCGGTGGGCCAAATGTAGCGACTTGGTCGTTCAATCAACTCTATGTCAAAGAAAAATTACGAAAAATAACTAAAGAAAGGGGGAAGAGATGTACAACATTCAAAAGAAGATAAAGCTGAATAACAGACTAATACTGCCAGATTATAAGTTTCGTTTATTACATCATTACGTATTTAAAAAATATTATAATATATTATTTACTGGATTCGAAAATCTGATATCAAAATCCATTTTTTCTCATATTTTTTCTCATTTATAAAAACTATTGTGCCTTCTTGATGTTAGAAATCATCCAACGATTACATTGTTTGCATTTAGCATACTAATAAGATAACATGTCTCAATGATTTGCAATTTTTGTATTGGATTTGTTATTACGAAAAATATATTATTTGTATTATAAACTGTACAAAGTGCAAAGAGAAAATAAATGATCTTAATTTATCATATTATTTAAATTGTCGGTGTGCTAAATTTTGCATGTTAGCGCTTGAAATGAACCTGATAAACTAACGGTATAACATTCCGTAAGAGTTCTTTTTATCGATCCGAGGAGACTGTTTTCTTAACATTTTTAAAATTCTAATACCTTTGTTGTTTACTTTCACTTTAGTCTCTATATTTCTTACCATTTGATCTCTTTTCTCGTTAAGTGAAGTTGCGTTGTTCAGTTATGATCCATCTTTTTCCTCAATACTCCATCAATCTTTGTTTTCATCAGCAAAATTTGTTTTCTGTTATTTAAATTTCTTTCCATCTAGCGACTCTTTTATTTTTGCACATTTCGATTGCAAGAACTGTCGAACGTAAGTTTACTCATGCTATGATTGATTAAGACTGATTAGTTATATAACTGATTCAGTGTATTCGAGTTTCTCAACACTTTACTTTTCTATCTTCCTAAGAAAGCGTTATGATGCACATTATGTATGGCAATCCATCATCCGTTTCTTCCTGGCTTTTTCCTAAATTCTGGAAATTACATAATGAATTATTAATGCATTGCCGTTTTTTTTCATATTTCCTGAAATTAACATTGTATATTTTTTAAAATCTTAAATAAATTATAAAATCATAATGAAATATTACTTTAAATATTACTAAGAAAATAGGTTCCTTAAGTTTTAAAATATGATAATACTAAACTAACGTTTACAAAATTGTAATTATTTACTAATTGTTTAATTTTAATATAACAAACTGTTTTGTTCATATTTTATTAAAAATATCCGGTAACGTTTTTATCCAAAGCACAAGACTGGCGAATAGAATGTAGTAATAAAACTATCCAAGCTAACGCTACACAGCGGATCTTAAAATGTTAGAGGGGTCTTAACAAGAAAGCAAAATAGCGGGAAAAATAAAAATTTTATGGGTTGTAAGATGCTACGACTATACAGGGACAATGTCCAATAAAGATGACGTTGAAGAATAAAAAGAAAGTAAACTTGAGACGCTCGTGTATTTACGCATCGACACGCATAAACATTGTGGTTTGTCATTTCCGAAGTATCGCAGAGTTTCACGAACTTTATGCGGATTGGAATGCTTCTCATAACTGCAACTTCTTGATTTCATAGGGAAATGGAAAAATGGCCATAGCATTGCGCGAGCAAAGCGTGAATAAAAAAGAGGAAAGTCTCGCGGAAATGGATTCAATGTTACAGCATATCGATCTGCGGAGGATTTCACAAAAAAATGGAAAACGGAATTTCTGAAAGCCCTCACTTTTTCATAGAAATAATAGTATAAGTTCTTTTTTCATTTTATTGTGACAGCTGAAGTGACGAATTCACTAAAAAAAAGGATTTCCAATTCATGACAATTCCATTTCCGTAAAGTCATAGAATTTTTAGATAATATGTGAACACACCTTACTACTTTCAAGAAAAGAAATAGGACTAGAATAAATTTAAAGTCGAGTTCGACCATACACTCATAGCTAGCAAAAATTTGTAGGTTTGAATTTTTACGATATTTTCTATATTTGATACTCAACTGTAAACTAATGTAACATTGCACAATATAACACTGACATCTTACGATCTAAAACGTTTTCTGAGCCGTTGATAAAAGACAACAAAGCTGAGCGTAAAAAGAGTGAAAGGGGTTAGGCTATTTCTACAAAAAGAAAAAAATCCCGTGCATAACATGGTTCGCACTAGAGGCGCGCACGGCCAGCAGTAGCTAAACAAGGATCTTGTTAGGCGCTGTTGTCGTGAAGAGGAGTTGTAGGCTCCGTCGTAACATTCTGCGTGTGCAGCGGCATTGTTCCGCGCCAGCCGGGCCGAGATGACCTTATGTGAAACTAAATACTGGGCATTCTGCCGAGTTCGCCGCCACCGCCACACTATATGTACACGATCGACCGGGAACGAAGATAGTGGGGAGAAAAAAAATGAGGAAGCCATTCATGCGGGTTTTAGCGCATCGCGCTCCATTGACTCGAAAGCGTGAACGATTCCACAGCGGCCAACTAGTCACTCGATAGTGCTTAGAATATAGTAGCAGCAGCATTAGTAGTTGTTTTATGAATGACAAATGTGGGGGTACTCTGCGTTTGTTTATACCATAATTTATTGATACTGATCGCGATATTACTTTAATACCTATTTATTTAATTGTTAAAATATTATCTTTTAAACACAAGTGTATTGCTATTTACATTATAAAATATTATATTAAAATAATTGATGTTGGAGTTTAATATACTCAACATTTACTATATTATATTACGGTAGAGCTACTTTCTTGAAAGACAGCATTGTAAGTTTTCTTTAAAATGCATTGTAAGACCTATTTAGAAAACATGAACCGGAAAATTTTAAACTAGTATATTTCCGCAACAGAGAAAATACATTTTCGATCTCTGAATTGCATTACATCGGTGCACATACTTTCGATTCCGCAATTTAGTCTTGTATATAGTCAGACGTGCTCGCATAAGTCGTTTCCATTCACGACTTCGTCGCGCGCATACGTCAAAAATATAATACGCGTTTCTCCTGTTTACGCGAAGCACTATATTTGCATTTGGAGAAGAGAGATACGATGACGCACGCGCAAGATGCGCGCTACTCGCAGAATACTTACTCGAGATTTATTTACAGCGTGAAATAGATGCGATACGTAAGAGTCCGTGAAAAACCTAGATACGTAACGGGCGGGAGAAAATGCCAGAGCGAATATATGCGAGCAATGGAAAATACTCGAAGTGATGGCAGTATTTCCACTTTACGCGGGATGGAAAAAAAAATATCTTCGATCTAAGAAACATCCTAGGGCATAAAGAAACTGTAGTAGGGTAGGTATAATAATGATACTTCGTATAATACGATGTTATTAAAAAGAAAATCATTCTCAAAACTTCTCGATATCATTCACTGATTTTAAATAATTGTAAACCTAAGTTGTACTGATTATCAATAATGTTTATCGTACTATTTTATTACTGTCATTAATAAAGTAAATATTCAGCTCTGAGAAATAGTTTTCTAATTTGAAAAATATCGTTCATTTATCTTTGCTGAAATAATAAATATTCGTACTAATTAAGTTCAATTACAAATATCGAATGCTAAAATCTTAAAATACGTCTTGGATAGTAAAATGGAATTTCTGTTTTTACCAGCTATAAATAACTGTGCTTGAAGAAGATAGATTGATTTACCATTATGAAATGTTTTTAAAACTAGTACCGTTATGCGCAATGTCACCAAATCCTTCATTAATTTCACTATTATGTGTTGGGTGGCGCCTCTCCGCGACAGTCTTGTTCAGCCATAGCAGGTCGCGCGCCCTGCTATAGTTACCACCTTTTCCTCTCGTCCTTTTCTTATCCCTTCTTCGTATTTTCCCTGTCATCTTTTTTTTCTTCCAACGCCATTGTTTCAGCTTACATCATCAATTCTCATGAAATTCGCAAACCTGTGAAGCAGATACGACGTCGCTTTACAATGATAATTTTAAGATTGTATTAATAACTCTTATTAGTGATGCACAACTTGGTTTTTGACCTGTGCACTTTAAAAACGTAGTGTAGGTACCTTTAACCTACGACTTTTAAAAATACGAAGTTACTGTTGGATTTTTAATACGTTCATAACTTATCCTTTAGATGCATTTTATTTCATAATTTCAATTAAAGTGCATTTAGTTTTCGTGTTAATTTACTTAAGTTAAATGTATTACAGAAAATTGCATTATGCTTTGAAAAAAAATCACCGTTACAAAGTTTCTTCTTTGAGGAAGCAATAAAAGCTGAGCAAATGAAGAAGGTAAGAAATTACTCCTTTATGAGTGCCTCCTATTGCTTTTTCTTTAAAAAAATATTTATTGAGGATAAAGTATTTTAACGTTATTATAGATTTTACAAGTTAATTTAATTATACAATGATGACGTTTTTGTGTTTTGCTATTGCACATCTTAGAAAATATTTATTGTAATTATCATGGGAAATTAGAACAAGTTATTCTAATTAACAAAAGTTGTATAAGTATCAAAATCATAAGAATCTTTTTCTTGAAGTACTATTAACATACATTTGAGAAAGAAATTGTAACTTTTTTTGAAAGTAGAAAACTCTGCTCTCATATATCAAGGTTATTTAAAATTTAAAAGAAGGTAGGATTCCCTTTTTTGAGACTATTCAATCTTCTCCTTAACGCGAATCTCGTACGATTTCGATTTTATTCTCACGTCGTCGCTCTTACAAGCGCTATAGCTCTTCTCCTCCTGACCGAGCAACACGGGCGAGCAACAGCGACAGGGTCGATGGCGACGGCGCCGCGACCAAATAATAGCCGGAAACCAAACAGACGGCCGAACAATGAGACTCGCGGGGGCAAGGGCAATAAAATATGATAAACGTCATCGTCAGGGACACTTCCCCCTTTGTTCCGCGAGCGCGCACTCAGCTGCGGTCCAATGATGCGCGCGTAGTGGAGTCTCGTCTCAGGTGTATATGTGGGCCCCGAAGACGTGTTCGACAGTTGCTCTTCGATCGATTTATTGCATTGTTTGCTTTTTTGTCCCACTTGCGATGAATGAAGAGATAAGAGAAAAAGCAAGGTTTTCTCATCCGTGGCCAGAGTGTAGAGGATGTGATCGATTAAATCAAAAGTAAAAGCGTATAATTATTATACTGTAATAATAGCCAATAATAATAAATAATATTAATTTGAGTAATGGAAATGAATGTCAGACTATTATTTTAAAAAGTTTTAAACTTTATTGTTATTGTTCAATAATAAAATTTTATTGTTCCACAAAGACTATTTCTTATCGATCGTGATATTATGCATTTTGACATTTAAGTGATTTATGACAACAGCCAATTATTTCCTTAAGAAAAAATAAAGTCTTTAAAATAAAATATTGCATGCTATACTTCAATGATCAGAGTAAGTGCTATTGTATACGTGACGGTAATCTATTCCTTTAGAACGGTCACGCCACGTGACCAGCGAAATTGAATCTTGATTCAATCAGAAATTTGATTGAATACCTCTGCAGGTCCCGGAGATTGATTTCCTTTTATAATGTAACCATGAAAATTACAAGTATTTATAACAACAATAATAGTATTTTTTATTAATTTAAGATTAATTTAAATTTATAACACGAGAACATTATTAAAAGAACGCAAATATGAACTTGTATTTTCAAGAATATTTTAATCTAATATTGTTATCAATTGTTGCACAGAATAAAGCGTAAATGAAATGTTGGCACAAATTGCAGATTTACAATAGTTTTTACAACTTGTACACAACGTAGAAACTCTACATTCAATCTATCAGTTGCATCTGATCAAATTTGATTACATGCGAAAAAGTTAAACAACGAATTATGTTATATATTCTACAGAACGATTTAGAATGTAATAGAAATATACAATATAATATGTTGATTATCCTAAAAGTTTAACTAAAAGATTATAATTAAACAGTACTAAATGGAAGTCAAGATTATGAATCCAGTCAACGAGAATTAGTTGTAGCTTTTTTATAAATGTATTTCTCAAAATAAACTCACCATATTAGAATTTAACATACACTTTCATAATTATTTCATAGAAAATTAACAAGCCATCATGTCGCTTTGCCCCTTACTCCCTTTTTCGCCGTTTATCTGCTAATGCGGCAGTAAGTCTCTTGAGCGCGATAGCGACCTGAAGTGTGGTCCAAAAGTTAACCCCGGCAAATCACTCATGCAGCAAGTGCATCCTCTGCACATTTTGCGCAGGCCACTTACGTGCCGGACGTCCCGGGACGAGAGAAAATTCGGCGTTGGCGGCAGCCGGGGACGGGCCTAGAGAGGTCGGAGCTCGAGTGTTCATGAGTCTTCTGCGCTGTCACTTTAATGGGATATGTAATTTACTTGTTTGCAGGATTAAAATATTACGACTGGCTCTTAAAATTAAGCTTGCTAAAATGATGATAATAATACTTTTTAAGTCTATAATTTATGAAAATAAATCTGCGAAATTGTAAATAAAACCTTTTTTACGCATCTAAAATGTGGTTGCTTTACAGAAGACATCTCAAAATACTGTTGCTATAAAATTACGATCACTATATTCCTTAATGTATAAATTTTATTGATCCTGAGACGAGCCAATATTTCCGTAACCTCGTAAACGACTACGCGAGACATTCTCTCGGATTACTTCCTCATACGGTTTCTATCTTATCTCAAAAATTAATGATACCAGCAATCAAAAGTTCCAGCTATTTTCTCTCGACTTACGAAGACAAAGAAATCATTGTAAGGTTTGGCACAGTTCTTCCGGCCTCGGCGCACACGTATACGTGATACGCGTGTGTGGACGAGGAGGGGTCGAATGCAGGTGCGGGGTTACGAGCCGGAGGTTGGAGCCCGGCCAGGCAGTATTTCACATCGGCGGCCGAGAGAAACCGTCCGACCCCTCTTTCTTCCGCGGTGACCAATGGACCGTCGGATAACCCGGCCGGAGATCATCCGCTAGAAATATGCTTATGTCATACGGTATCCCGGACACGGCTGCAATCGCAGAAAGTAGAGAGAAAGGGAGAGATTAAACCGGGAACGTTTCCTTTAATTCGCTCGTATCTTTTCGCTTTTAATTGCCCGGGAAATCTTCGGCGGCAGAGTTGTAGGAACACGTAGCGCTGGGAAATAGGTCGCGATATTTTTTATTCTTTCGTTCGGGAAATGACTTTTATATTTTATATTCGTGGCTTTTCAGAAATACTAAGAACGTTCGGGAAACGATTATGCAATCGAAATGAGATATTTCAAATTGAGATTGAAATTGCAAGACATGTAATATTTCTAGTTTTCAAAGTGTGATATAATATTTTTTATTCCCATCTCCACTATAATAGTCACTTTATAGACTTAAAAAACACGATAATAAAATAAAATAAAATAAAATAAAATAACTTTTCAAGTCCATAAAGTAGCTCCAATGGAGATGGGAATAAGAATAAAGTACTTTATGTAACACGGGAGTAAAGTCGATCATTCCCTCGGGTGATCACTGCCCACGCTCGCTTCGCTTGCTTGGGTTAGGGAACTCACCCGTGGCAATAACGTACGACTTTACTCCCTTGTCACATAACGTACTATTACGATTTTTTCGCAAGTTTATAGATTATTTACTGCAAGGCTTCTTTATTTATAAGTAAAAACTATGCAATGTGAAATATCAATAACGTACAAAATGATGAAAAAATTACAAAAGACATTTACTCAAAACTTCTACAGAATCTTCTATTGCAAAAGAAAGAACAAGTTAATTTGATTACGTCACTCGTTCCTTCTCTTCGCACCTTTCTGCACAAGCAATCACAAGCTTGCGCTGAATTATGTGTCTAGCATAATAACGTTTACCAGGTAACGTGCCGACGGGAATTCTGTCGGAAATTTTAATGCATTCTTGAGAAAACGAGTTCATCCTTAGTACTTTCTGCAAGCACGTCGTAAAAATAATCGTTAGATTCCTTCTAACGTGGTATGCATGTTGATTCTTTTCCAATTAATGTCGGTGGTTTTTCTTGATATTTTCTTTTAATAGAACTTAAACAAATCAACATAATAATTAAGATGTATCAAATTATAACAAATGAAGAATTTGATTGATTATTTCTTAAAGATTGTTTAGAACGTTATATTTACAAAAGAACAATTGACAAAGTAATCGTGTTCGTGTAATATTAAAACAAAGTGGAATAGAAAATCTTGGTGAAATAAAAATAAAGAATTAGAAGAAGGAACAAGTTATCTCTTCCGTTTGAAAATCGACATTTAAAATAAAAACTTCAACATCTTAATATTTCCAGAAAAGATTCAGCCGCCTCGGAAAATCGTTACCGTTACAGCAGAAAATATTAAATCTCGGCAAGCGTCTCTCGGAGTGCGAGTTTATCCAATAATGAAACCGACCCGTTTTCCGAGGAATTCGTCACCGAGGGGATCACGTCGTCACGGATGTTGGCGTAGTACTGCCTTCTCTCTCACGCACACACACCCACCCATACACACTCTTTGTATACACTCGAGCGGCGAAGCTCCGCGCGAGAGCTTTTGACGGAGTAGACGTCGCGCAGTAAGTGGCTATTTTGAATTTCGGAGTCACTTGGCCGTGCGCTGAATTTTTCACAGGATGCAAGCGGGAGTATTTCGAGGCGTACTTTTGCGTTTCATAACTTGCAAATACTAAATTCAAGCCCGTTTCCCGGCGGATATACGCTTCTTTGATTATAATTTACGTAGACTCGCCTTTCAAATTATTTATTTGGGCATTTTTATGAACAAGATTCCTGTCTACCAGGAAAAAATGCCAGTTCTAGTCAGAACATATTTATTCTTTTAAAAGAAGGTACATATTTCAAAGAAAAACCTTTCAAGTGTAATACATAGATAAATTTTCCACAAAGTTTTTAAGATTCGAAATGAATGTACCCGAGGATAATTAATTTCACTGAAAGAGCAACAATTATTTTGTTAAAACATAATATCATTGCATAATATTATAAAATATTTCGATAATAAACAAAATAATTTCAAAACTCAGGAAGGAAAAAATGTCAACGACCGCAAGAGCCTATACGCCTTGTAAAAGGAAAATGGATAGAGCAAGCGCGCGAATGAGATGCCAATTTCTCGTATTGACTGGTAATTCAAGAGCTTTATTTTAAGTATCGAAAATGGCCGACGAATTACCCCTTCGCGCCCATGCAAACGCACTTACGGCGACTTTGTTGCTCGTAAATAAAGCGCGGGCTGCGGCTGCGAACGGGGCTGGCTGCGTTTTCGTTCACGCCTCGGCTCTCCAGAAATTTACCTGCGGCCGTAGTGCCCACGGCTATCTCACGAAACTGCGTGATGCGATGGTCTGCTGTGAATCTTCTCTCGTCAAGAGTTTCATTGATAAGCGCCTGCCAATTAAGTGCGGGGAATCGTAACGAATGCAGGCGTCGGTACAGGTTGGATAAAAACTGAGCGCGTAGAGGGTTTCATTTATTTAGCCTGAGTTCTCGCCTTGTTTGTCAGGGATAGGAGGAAAAAATGTAGCGCTACGCGAAGGAAAAGGTAAATATTTGAGTGCTATGTTCGTGCCTGTTACAATCAAATTTTTTTTAGTAGTCTGTGCCAGCTTGGAAAATATTTTTCTCCATAAAATTCACCCTATACGCACAGCCGCTGGTATATACACTTTCTTTTGTTTTACTTTCTATACCAGCACGTGATGTTTTTCACCGAAGCAATATTGTTTCACGTCAGTTTAAAATAAAAATATAGATATGGAAGTTAATGTTACCGTTATGCCGGTAATTGATTGTAACGAAAACACGTTAACATCCAAGATCCTAAAATTATTGTATTTCAAAATATTATCAAAAATTGGGAGGTATTTTGTAAAATATAATGGGAAGGGTTTCAATATGACACCCAGAATAAGAAAGGTCAAAAGTTTGAAGCACATTTGTTTGTTCAGCTACTTTTCTTTATTCAGTTATTTTTGAGCTCGATTTTTATGATTTAGATTTCGCATTTTGTGGTAACGCATATCCATATATGAGTTTTACGGATTCTTTTGAAATTTTGATTAATTATGGAAGACAGGTGATTGAATTGCCGCCGAACGTTTCTCATACATATTTGGCATTATTTAGGCATAAATATGTATATGGAAAATAGTGCATGAATATAATGAAAGTGAAGATTTATTCATTTCACTTCTTTAAACATTAATAAGTTAAAATGTTACTTATTCTACCCAACAATTTAAAAAGATTATGAAATATTTTCTATTAGTATATTTAGATTTATTCTAAATCATTATTAGTCACGGTACTACTCGGTATTGAGGAAATACGGAACCGGCGAAAAATGAAAAGCTGAATTATATTGTATGTATGTGCGCGTGCACGCTTGAAATGGGCCCTTTAAGGGGATGTGTACACGTAAACACTATATTCAGAAATTAGGGTTTCACATCACCTTAAGTCTTACTCGTCAATCACTATCAGGGGCTTAGGGGTTTGTTTTTCGTTTTTGCATTGATTTCCATCTGCATGAAATTACAGTAATGGATTTCTATTGCAGAAGAAAGGAGTATTAAACTTATCACCTGATTGATAAATTGTTAAATTCACTTTAATTAATATAATAAAAAGAAAAGTTTTCATTAAGGCACCGTCGAAAGGGTACTTGGTTGTTTAGTCGTCCGACCATTCTACTTAATTAAACACGTTTCGTCGCTGCTAATGCTAATGGTGGAAATGACAGTTCGG